>CAIGRQ010087574.1:0-22080 GCA_903798375.1 Fraxinus sp. D2006-0159
GGAGCTGAGTCACTAATTTCTTTCATGTGTGATGAATCTGATGATACTCTAACACCCCCCTACAAACTGATGGGGAGCAAACACACCTTCAGTTTGTGTCTGAGAAACTGAAAACGAGCTGCAGATTGTCCCTTTGTAAGCACATCTACTAGTTGATCTTGTGTAGAAATGTGTTTAACTTGAATATCTCCATTGACCACTTTTTCTCGGATAAAGTGGAAATCAATTTCAACATGTTTAGTTCTCGCATGAAAGACAGGATTAGACGCCAAAGCAATTGCTCCAATGTTATCACACCATAGAATTGGAGGAGTGTGGATCACAATCTGTAATTCCTTTAATAACATTTGAATCCAATACATCTCAGCTGTAGCCAACGCCATACTTATGTACTCAGCTTCTGTGCTTGAACGAGACACGACATTTTGTTTCTTGGCTAACCAAGAAACCAAGTTCTGTCCTATGAAAATAGCATAACCACTAGTGCTCTTTCTGTCATCAGGATTACCGGCCCAATCCGAGTCACAAAATGCATTTAAATCAATACCTGAAGGAGAATATTGGAGACCAAAATCAATGGTTCCTTCGAGATATCTGAGAACCCATTTGACAGCCACCCAATGAGGTTTTCTTGGACTGTGCATAAACTGACATAGCTGATTAACAGCATAACATATGTCAGGTCTTGAAATAGTGCAGTACTGGAGAGCTCCTACAACACGCCTATACTCTGTTGGATCAGTAAGTAGTAGACCTTGTCTTGAGGATAGCTTCGTCCCTGACATAGTAGGAGACGCAAGTGGCTTTGCTCCAACCATCTTTGTGCTTTCCAATAGATCAGAAATGTATTTTGCTTGCCTTAGATGAAGACATGTCTTGTCCCTAATGGCCTGAACACCTAGAAAATAGCTGAGCTCACCAAGATCTTTGAGTTGGAAACTTAATCTGAGTTGATTAATTACATGATTCACTACAGCTTTATCTGAACCTGTGATGAGTATATCATCTACATAGACCAAAATAAACAACTTAATGGCATCAGTGTAGTGTATAAATAATGAGTAATGAACCTTTGATTCAGTGAAACCAATGTCTACAAGTTGTTGGGAAAGCCGTTTAAACCATGCTCTCGGCGCTTGTTTAAGTCCATAGAGGGACTTGTGCAATCGACATACCATATTTGGATTGTTTTCATCCACAAAACCCTGTGGTTGTTCCATATACACCTCTTCATCCAACACCCCATGTAAGAATGCATTGGACACATCTAATTGACGAATGTTCCACTGAAAATTCACGGCTAAGGCCAAAACCAACCGAATCGTTGTAGGGTTTACAACTGGTGAGAATGTATCATAGTAATCTACACCACTACATTGATCAAATCCCTTCGCCACCAGTCTTGCTTTATAACGTTCAATGCTACCATCTTGATTCCTTTTGATTTTATATACCCACTTGTTACGGACAATGGGTTTATTTGGAAGTTTCTGACAGAGTGACCAAGTACCATTTTCCATCAAAGCATCAAATTCGCGCCCCATAGCAGCACGCCATTCTGGTCTTATCACTGCCTTTGTGTAACAAGTTGGCTCAGGTTCATGAGGAATACTAGAGAAAGCTCGAAGAGGATGTTTAGTAGCATAGAAGGTTGTAAAGTCAGGGTGCTGTTTTGGTTTGGAATTTCCTGTTTTTGATCTGGTAATTATTTCCCTAGTTGCTGTTACGGGATGATCTAAGGTTGGTAAGGAGGACACAGGGTTCTCATGCGCTTGTATAGTGACCATAAGGCTAGGTGAGGATAAAGAGTCTAGATGATGGATCACATTATCACACACAGGTGTATTCTGTGTATCCTGAAAACTAGGCGATGTAGTCTGATCAGGTTCAGAACTGGGCTGAGAGTGAGTTCTGAAAAGAAATATTGTGCACATTAGTAAAGACAGGAATTGAATCTGAAATTGGAGTCATACCTGTAGACACACTACACTCTTCAGGTGGCAAGACAGATCCAATATTCAATGCTGGAAAAGAGTCTTCATTAAAAACCACGTGTCTAGAGACATAAACTCTACCTGTTGACAAATCTAGACACCTGTACCCCTTTTGTTGGTTTGCATATCCAAGGAAGACGCACTCTTTACTTTGAAAGGAAAGTTTGTTATCCTCATAAGGTCTTAAAAAGGGAAAACATGAGCAGCCAAAGACACGAAGTTCTAAGTAATTCGGCATTATCTTATGGAGAACAAAAAAAGGTGACAGCTTATGTAAGATTTTAGTAGGTAGACGATTAATTAAGTATACCGAGGTAACAAAAGAGTCCACCCAGTAACAATTTGGTAGATGTGCTTTTGCTAGAAGTGTTAAACCAATTTCTTGGATATGTCGATGCTTACGTTCTGCAATACCATTTTGTTGAGACGTATAAGGGCATGTTAAATGATGTTGTATTCCATGGTTTGATAAAAATTCTTTGAATTGATTTGAGAGATATTCTCCACCATTATCTGTTTGTAATAGCTGAATTTTACAAGAAAAAGATTCTCAACAAGAGATTTATATTTTTGGAAAATAGCAAATACATCAGACTTATAACACATGGGATACATCCATGTAAAACGACTAAAATCATTGACAAATAACGCATAAAATCGACAACCACCAACAGATGTTACGGGGGAGACCCAAACATCGGAGTGTATGAGAGCTAGGGGTCTGAACGCTTGTCTTGTAGAGTCAGTAAACGGTAGATGTTTAGCCTTTCCTAATTGACACGACGTATAAAAACCAACCTTATTTGCAGAATCTGTAACAGGAAGATAATGAAGTAAATGAGCTAAAGTAGACTTCGAGGGATGACCTAGCCTATTATGCCAATGGTCCGCCGAGGTCTTTATTCCTAATTTAGCAGTAAGACATCGTAGTTTAGATGATGTGCTCTTATTTCCAGCAATCGGATAGAGGCCATTCTCAACCAGCCCTTGAAGCAGGAGTTTCCCAGTCTTGTTCTCTTTTACACAGAACTCAACACCAGTCAGTACAAAGTAGCAATCATTGTCAAGGCAAAAACGGTTTATGGATAACAGGTTGGTAGATGCTTTTGGACAATGAAGAACATTTGTTAGTTTATAAGAATTATTTACTACATTTATAGAGGTAGAACCAGTGTGTTTAATCATTAAACCTGATCCATTGCCCACTGTAACAGTGTCTTGACCTTCATAGGGCTCTTGGTTTGCTAAATTAGCTGCATTGGCTGTGATATGGGCATTAGCCCCACTGTCAGCATACCAAACCTGTTGGTGGTAGGTGTTGTTGGCTTCTGCTGCCATTGCTGCAAGATTAGCAGGTGGGAGACTCCCTGAAAGGTAAAATTAAAGCGCTGGTAGTAATCCAAGGTAGTATGGCCTGCTTTTTCGCAAATTTGACAAATTGACCTCTTGGGATTAGCCTGCATAGGTCGAGGGTTGCTTAGGCCAGCTTCGGATTGTTGATTTGGCTGTTGTATATTGGTGCCATTGAATTGTGGTTTTGACTTCTTCATGAGTTGTGACTGTTTTGCTTTAGTAGCAGCAAAGGCATAATGATTGTCTGGTGCATGTGAAATTTGAGTTTCCAGAAGATTTTCAAAACTGAGTAGTTCTGCTTGAAATTCATCTAAAGCAAAATCTTTGTCTCTTGAGGCAAAGTTGAAGGATGTGATGAAAGAGGTGAAGTTGCTTTTCAAACCACCAATCAGAAAGCTAATGAGCTCCTGATCATCAATGGATTTTCCAGCAGCAGCAAGTTGATCAGAGATAGATTTTGCCCCTTCAATATAATCTGTGCATGATCGATTACCTTGAGTAATGGTCTGCAATTGGCGTTTGAGAAGAGCAATGCGTGACCGTGATGTGGAGGAAAATTTGGTACGAAGTGCATTCCAAACCAGTTTGGAAGTCTTCAAACCATACACTGAGGATACTAACTTTTCAGTTATAGAAGCTAGTAACCAGCTAAGAACACAGTTGTCTTTTCTGAACCAAACTGTATAAGCTGGATTTGCTGTTCCATCAGACAAAGTCTTTGGTGGATCAGGTGTTTCATCTTCCACGATGTCCACAAGATCATGGCTGCGAAGGAACACAAGAAATTGAATGCTCCAGGGAAGGTAATTGGGGCCATTCAACTTTTGAGTAACTGGTTGGAAATTGCGTTGGATAGTGAGGATGGAGGAGTTGTTATTAGTGGATAGGTTGGATACAGAATCTGAGGCGATGAGTGTTTGTTGGTAGTTTAGAAAGGTGTGGAAGCTTGGTAGAAAGAAAGGTCCAGAATTTAGGCACGTGCCTCTAAAAGCTCTGATACCATGTGAAAGGAGATGAACAAGCACAATAAACTTTGAATTGTTTAGCTGTTCAATCTGTCAAGCATATATACTGATTACGTATATATAAGTATTTACAGCAACTAAATTGAGTAATATTAGGAGACTAACTAGCACTTATAGTTACATCATTCTAATCTAATTAAAGAAGAGGTTGAGATAATTCTGCAACAGAAATTAATCCTAATCTGATCTTCTTTTGAATCTAATCCTGAGGAGTTGAGTCACTAATTTCTTTCACGTGTGATGAATCTGATGATACTCTAACAGATCGGAGAAACTAAATAATTAATCAATAAAATTAAGCAATTAATTTAATTAGCGTGTCAATTTAATTAAAATCAAATTTTACTTAATTAGAGTCCATCTCTAATTCCATGAATATAATAGGATGGTATAATATAATTAAAATAAAATTCTAATTAAAAGTCAAATTATGGCCCAATTCTAATTTTTATTGAATTAACGTTTTAATTTATGATAAAACTTGTAAATAAAATAAAATTCAACCTGGAGTCAAATTTTAATATTTTAGTTAAAATCATATTTTAACAATAATATAAAAGCCATCGATTTGAAATAATAGTTTAATTGGGTCAATATTGAATTTTGGGTCAAAACCGATTTTAAAACTTAATTCAAAAACCATTTTAGTATTTAAATTCAAAAACTATTTTAAAAATTGCGATTCTTATTTTAAAATTATAAACATACCTTTTAAAATTTTTGAAATTACAATCTAGCCTTACTTCGAAAATTGTACATTGACTCCTAAATCATTAATTGTAGGCGGGAGGCTGCAATTTCATAAACCACAGAAAGGCCCTTATCCCCAATTTTTTTTTGAAACCTTGGATTTAGGGTTTGGGTGGAGTCGGTACGATCAAACACAAAAATAATGTGTAACATATATAAGCCAAAATAGGTGGACTTTAGGTCAAGGAATAAAGGCCCAATATGTAACAAGTAAATGAACTGTCAACCAAAAAGTCGTCCAAGGTAATGAGTTGGGCCATGAGCAACAATAATGAAATTAGGCTACATTAAATGGTCCAAATAGGTTGTAGGAATGATTTGTTCGATTATGATATCGACATTTCACTTCACTCATCGGCCATACCTATAAAGTATAATTCAACAAAACTGATTTAACATCATCGCCCGAATTTATTAGATATCAAAACCCACCAATGCCACACTCATCCATTGCGGCGGAGTCACTGTACTTAAGTGGTGGCCTCTCGTTGTTTGCAAGTGCTGCTACAAGCAGCATAGCTTTTGCGCTGCTAATTTGGAAAGGTGATGAACCTACTGGCGGTGTCCTCGTTGCAACATGCAACAACACGAGCTGCCACTTCGACTATTGCTGCCGTCCATCCTTGTCGTCCCTTCTTTCGTCCGATCCAATTTTCGACCAAGAATTTAATTTTTCTTTAAAAAAAAGATTTTTAGAGTAGAAAAATAATTTTATTAATTTCTAAATTCAAGAAAAAATATAAATAATCAACTTTTGATTGTTCAAACATGCAAAACAATTTCTAACATGCATAAATTAGGCTCTGATACAATTTTTGAGAATTTACTAAACATGCACAACGGAATTTAAATAATATTTCAATTTCCAACAAGGATCTTCTTTGTATTTAAAAAGAAACTGTGATAGAAATTATACATTTGATGAATTCTATAAACTCCTTTACTTATCTTGAACACGATAATCATGATCTGCAATCCATAACTGTTCAATTGTCTAGTCTCCAATAGAAATTTCCATAGGAAACAAGAAAGAGAATATGGTTTGACCATACTCCACAACATTGGATTTAACCACAACGGGATTGAACCCTTTCTCTTTAGAACTTCTATTGTCTTTTTCGATTCGAAGCCTAACAATAGTTCTCCATATTCATTTCCTTTCGCTTGTACTTAAGGTAATTTTTGAAATCCTTCTACGCCGGAGGTAGCTTTTCAATAATTGATACCACCTGGGAAGTTTCACTCAAATTTATCCCCTCGATGTGAATTTCACGTAAAATCATTTGGAGTTCCTGTACTTGATTAATTACAATTTTGGAGTCCACCATTTATAAACCAAGAATTGGCCAACAAAAAATTTCTTAGCCCCTGCATCTTTAATTTACTCCTTCCAGTCCAAAGACACCCACAACTATTTGTTTGTTTTTATCGTACTACACAATGCTCAGCCAAACCATTCATGATATAGTTGTGGCACAGAAAATCAGAATATTTTCAAGCATTAAGGGTGTTGATAACTTGGACATTACCCTCACCCTCATTGAGTTCCAGAGCATCTTCAGTCAAGAGCCTTGCAAAATTCAAGGTGGTCAGATTGTTGCCACCTTTTGGAATTCAAGTCATTGAATTTCTCCAATTTTTCCTCATGAGTAACCAGAACAATTACTATGGGGCCAGTTGTTTAGATATGTTTATGTATATTTGATGAAATCTAAGCATGAAGGACTTGAAAAGTTCAAGAAATTTAAACTAGAAGTAGTGAAACAAGTAGGTAAAGGTATTCTCACATTAAGATCCCATGGAGATGGGGAATATCTGAAAAGAGAATTTTTAGATTATTTAAAAGAGAACGAGATTCTCTCGTAGTACACTCCGCCACATACACCGTAACATAACGGTGTATCTAAATGGATGAATCGTACACTATTACATATATTGCGACCTATAATGAGCCATGCAAACTTCCCAAAATTGTTTTGGGGGTCACTGATTGTTGTGTACTACACACTAATTGGAATCCCATCTAAGTCAATTGACAAACGTGATACAAGTTTTGGAAAGGCAGAAGGCCCACTTTTCTCATGTTAAAGTTTAGGATCGTGACACTTATATGAAGCGTACAAAATTGGATAAGCCTGAGGTTAAATCCTATAAATGCATATTTGTAGATATCTAAAACAGACTATTAGATATCGATTCTATAATTCCACATAGACTAAATTGTTCTTCTTAAGACATATCATATTTATAGAGAAAGAACTCATTCTAGGAGAGGATAGTGGGAACTTGACATTCTTGAATCCATAGATACTGTTGACCAATTATATGAACTTAGTCTGATCTAACACCTTCTGAGGGACAAACTCTTGGTTAGGATGTAGAGACTCTTGAGGACATTCCAACTCAGCATAAATCAAATAGGACCATTCAACCTTGAATTTATGATTACTAATCGATGATGATGAACCTATTAATTATGCAGAACCAAAGTCAAGTATAAACTCAAAGGGATGGTAGGAGACTGTGGAATCTGAAATGAACTCAATGTATGTTGTTGGCATCCGACCTCCGAGGTCGACGAAATACAGTTTGGTTTGTGACGCAAGCCTATGCTAATGTGAGTTTGGATGTATGAGGTCAGTTCGGATATGTAGTTTATCGAGGTCGAAGGGAATACAATGATTAAAGATTTCTTACACATTGTACTAACCGTCTACAAACAAATGACACCTAGTAGGCCTTACATCAGTGCCCACTATTCAACCAATAGAATGCTTTAGCTTCTCTCACTAAGTAATTCGTTAATTGTTGGGAACCACATATAAGGCTAACTCATAATGACATGACAGGCCGAGCTCTTTAACCAATCCAAACCCGACAATGAGTGTACTTTCTCAGCTCGACACTGTACCTGATAAGATGGGTAAATGAAAGATGTATGCAAATCTTCCCTATAAAGATAATAAAGGGAAAGAAGAAGATGATGTGCCATTACAATCTTTTTCTACATTATCATATTACAAATATCTCCTTCAAAAGGAGAAAGGAATTATTGCATCAACGCTTGTAATCCTTTGATTTACAATCAATCAAGTTCCTATTTCCATCTTATGTTGGCTTGAATTCTGTTTATATAATTTTCAACGTCAACAATTTGGAGATAGAAGGATGGCCTCCTAGCTTGAAAAGCAGTCATATCTCTCCATAAAATCCATGAAGGAATAGCACAATAGGTGATTCATTAGTATCTGGAAACCAATCCTACACCCGTCCTGAACAAACTAACAATCTATAAAATACTGGGAGAACACGAGGTCAAAATGAAACTATTGACCCCCAAATGACTGCAATGAGGGAAGGCATTGAAAAGCTGACAAACGTTCTCAACAGGTTAGAACGAAATCAAGTTCATGTTCTACCACAAGACACTGAGGTAGAATTTTCCCATAGGGAAAGGATTAGACAACCTCCAACCATGAGGACTCTTCAGTTCTCAGGAAAAGAATCCTCCAAAAGACAAACTGAAGGATCAAAAGCTCTCCTATAACTGCAAAGCCAATTGCTAGGAGAACTAACAACATGTTTGATAGATTGGGTTCTCAACATTCCCTAACACCTGTGAGTAAACATGATGAACCACATATCAAACGCTCAGTAGAACAACCAGAGCCCGAAATGAGTGCTTTGAAAAAACATATTGCTAACCTGAAAGCTAATGACAAAGGAAACATGGACGAATATCTCACAAAATGCCATTCTCCCTTTACTGAGGATATTCTTGCTGAACCTCTACCCAAAAAGTTAAAAATGCCACAACTAAAGGTACGAAGAGGAATGAGACCTTCTAAGCCATTTAGACAAATACACTTCCTAGATGGAACTTTAGGGAGTAGGAGATGCCATAATGTATCGTGCTTTCCCATTGACCTTGGAAGATAAGGCCTAAAGGTGGTTTAAAAGGCTACATCAAAGATCTATAAAAAAATTGAAATGACCTCGCCACGACATTTCTTGCCCAGTTTATGGGTTTAAAAGCAAGGACCACACCTAAGGAGCAGTTGGTGAGCATTAAACAAGAAAAGACTGAATCGCTCAAAAGTTATCTCAGTAGATTTAACAAGCGATACATGGAGGTTGAGAAGATTTCTGATGATGCCACGCTTATGGCAGTCTTTCTGGACTAAAGCTAAAAAATGAGGTTTTGGTGGTCTGTACATAAGGATGGAACTCGGACGTACCATGAGTTCTTAAGTCAAGCTGAAAAACATATTAGCACTGAGGAAGCTACATCAAATCAGGAAGAACTCAAGCTAAATTCACAGTCTTCACATTAAATAAAAGGGAAACAAATGGATAAAGATGTTGGCCATAAAAGAAAAAAGGACAGAAGAGATTAAGGTCATTCTAAGCCATATCTGGATAGATCCCATGAATATCATCCATTAAATGCCACGTTGAAAGAAGTTTTCTTACAAACAGAGGAAAAAGAAACATTTCGTAGACCGCCACCTCAGAAAAAAAGAATTTTTGGGAAAAAATCAAGGAAGGTACTGTCAATACTATAGAACGACATAATACTGAAAATTACAGAAATTTGAAAGAAGAGGTGGAATCTTTAATTCGATGAGGTCACCTGCAAGAGTTTGTAGTTAAGCCTAGAGAAACAAATCAAATTGACAACTGACAACTAAACCAGCAAGGAATGACTCAGCCCGGTCCACAAGCTCGGGATCCTCTCTCTCAAACTGAGATCAAAACTTTGATAAGTGATAATTAGTGTCTTAAAGGATCTAGAAGAGCCAGGCGTAGACAGGCACACATTGTTCGTATCTGCCAAAATCATAATGTGATGTCACCAGAGCTCAAGATTTACAAAGCGCCATACTCGGAGTGGTTTGGATTTTCAGAAGAAGATTCGTACGAGATTCTATAAGACCAAAGTGATGCATTGGTTATAGCTGTGATTGTCGTGGGGATACGAGTACATCGGACACTGGTTGATTATGGGAGTTCCGTCAATGTGTTGTACTCCCGAACATGGGAGCAAATGGAAATCTAAGAATGTTACCTCCAGCCATACTCCAGGAGGTTGCAAAGGTTCTCTGGAGCTTCTATTGTAGCTCGAGGGCAAATTGTTTTAAGTGTGGAGTTAGGCAAACTCCCTTGTTAAAGAAGGATTTTAGCATATTTCATTATTGTAGATCTTCCTTCAAACTATAATATCATATTAGGGAGGCCCATATTGCACGATTTGCAAGCTGCCACCTCGATATATCATTATTGTATGAAGTTTCCTACTCCAAATGGACCAGACATCGTGCGCAAAAATCATGTCCATGTAAGGGCTTGAAATGTTGATTTGCCTAGCCCTTAGATCCAAATGTTAAAAGGAAATGAGCAAGCACAAAAGAACAAGTTAAAAAGACCTATTGTTGCCGACCTCACTAAGATCGGCATTGCCGAGAAATATTGTCGGAGTATTGCAGATGATCAACTTTCATTGAAGAAAGAGATGTGGATCCATGTTCCTATCCTGGAATTACGGCTATCTCAATACTAATAGCAGGAATTATCGTGCCCAAAGTCTTGATAGAGAGAGTTCACTTAATATACTTTATGTCAATACATTGGAATGGATGAGGATCCCGTTGAGTTTTCTATAACCATATTTGAATGTGGTTTTAGGACTTAATGGGTACCTCACCAGAGTAAAGGGAAAAATCAAGCTTTCTGTTGAAGTCGGTGAAGTTCCACGCCAAACTAAACTAAATGCAGAATTCGTAGTGTTGGATTTTAGTTCTCCATATGATGCCATTATGGGACGACCTTCGCTATTCGACCTCAAAGCAATTGTATCAATGTATGACTATTTCCTTAAATTTCCCACATCTTATGGTGTAGGACAAGTTAAGGGAAACAAAGATGTTGCTGAAGTATGCCAAGTAAGGATCAATTCAGAAGTTCATATGATATGTCTG
Organism: Fraxinus sp. D2006-0159; assembly: GCA_903798375.1. Classification (NCBI taxonomy): domain Eukaryota; kingdom Viridiplantae; phylum Streptophyta; class Magnoliopsida; order Lamiales; family Oleaceae; genus Fraxinus; species Fraxinus sp. D2006-0159. Next base: position 11,101 of record CAIGRQ010087574.1, read on the forward strand.
GTGGAATCCAATCTCAGTTCATTAGACCCACGTATAAGAATAAAGTAGGGAAAACCCATAGAAGAGCTGGACAGAGTAGAAGTCAGATCATGCAACCCACCAAAAGAACTCAAGATAGGTCACGAACTGCAATCATCTCCCCGAGGTTATATCATTGAATTTCTCTAGGAGAATCTTGACGTTTTTGCATGGGATCATTCGGACATGAAAGGGATTGATCCTGAAATCATTTGCTATAAGTTGGGTACTAATCCGACAATGTGGCCTAGATAACAATGACGACGACCTTTGAATCCAGAAAGGTATGAGGCCTTAAACAAAGAAGTGCAGAAGTTACTTCATAATGGATTTATTCATGAAGCAAAATATCCAAAATGGGTTACTAACCCAGTTTTAGTAAAGAAAATCAATGGGGATTGGATGATGTACATAGATTTCACCGACCTATATAAAGCATGTCCCAATGATAGCTTCCCGTTACCAAGGATAGATCAAATGGTGGTTGCAACAGTAGGACACGAGTTGCTTAGTTTCGTGGATGCATATTCGGAATATAATGAAATCTCTATGTACGAACCTGACCAGGAACACAATACTTTCATCACTGACTGAGGTTTCTATTGTTACAAAATGATACCTTTCGATCTTAAGAATGCTTTGGTCAACTACCAACGTTTAGTCAATGCCATGTTTGCCAAGAAAATCGATAAAACCATGGAGATATACATTGATGATATGCTAGTGAAAATTATAGATTTTAAAAATCATCGACAACATCTTGCTGAAATGTTCGAAGTCCTAAGAAAATATGGGATGAAGCTAAACCTGCACAAATGTGGTTTTGGTGTGAGCTCAGGAAACTTCTTGGGATATTTGGTAAATCGAAGGGGAATTGAAGTAAATCCAGAAAAGATACAGGCCATCATTGATATGCACCACCCAACAAAGCATAAAGAGGTACAGAGCTTGACTGGGAGGCAAGTAGCTGCCCTCAGCTATTTCATATCAAAGTCAACTAATAAGTGCAAACCCTTCTTTGATGTCTTGCGAGGAGGAGAGAAGTTTGAATGGACTCTTGAATGCCAGCTCGCCTTTAATGAGTTAAAACTACGACTGGCACAACTACCAATGTTATCAAAACCAAAGGCATGAGAGGTGCTAATATTATATCTAGCGATATCCGAACACGCCGCTAGTGTTGTTTTAGCTAGGGAGGAAAAAGGAATACAACAACCTGTCTATTATGTAAGTAAAGCCCTACACGAAGTCGAGCTCCATTATTCTCCTTTTAAAAAATTGGCTTATGTTGTGGTGATAACAGCAAGAAAATTAAAACCCTACTTTTTGGAGCATCCGATTGAAACCTTAACCAATTTTTTGTCAAGGTAAGTTTTGCAAAAGCATGATACTTCAGGTCGGATGGTTAAGTGGGCAGCAGAGCTCGGTCAGTTTGACATAAAATACAAGCATCGCACCTCCATGAAAGGTCAAGCTCTTGTCGATTTCGTCTGGAGTTCAGCTCGAATCTAGTGGAAGAACTTTCTCACGATTCACCATGGGGACTCTTCGTGCATGGGTCCTCTACTGAACTCTTCAGGAGCTGGAATTATCTTGATCAGTTCGAACCACCAGTTATTTTGTGAAGCATTATCATTTGATTTCAAAGCCTCGAACAATGAGGCTGAATACGAAGCACTCATAGCATGTATAAGGTTGGCGAAAGATATAAGGGTTGCTCACCTGATAGTTTACATGACTTACAACTGGTGGTTAATTAGGTCAACGAAAGCTAAGGAAGAAAGGATGAATAATTATCTTCAGGTTGTAAAATGAGAGTTCAAAAACTTCAACACTGTGCTAGTCAAACTAACTCCTCGAACTCAAAATGGCCACGCCGACGCCTTAGCCTGTTTGACAGCAAGTGAAGGGATAAAGGAGTTTGATAGCATCCCATTAGTAAGAATTTGTCATCTGACCATCGAGGAATTGAAAACCATTTCTATGACAACTGATTCATAGTTAACATGGATGGATGATATCATGGCATACTTGAAAACGAGTTTATGTCTAAAGATCCTGTTGAAGCAAGGAAACTTCGAGTAAGGTCGGCAAGGTACACCTTAATCGATGATGTCCTTTACAAGCGATATTCTTTGCCTTTATTGAGGTGCTTGAATGAAGAAGAGACACTTTATGCTTTGCGTGAAGTATACAAAGGAGTATGTGGGAATCATGTTCGTGGACAGTCATTGGTTCATAAAATAATACTGTAAGGATACTTTTGACCCACCATGAAGAAGGATACGCTAGAATTTGCTAGGAGATATGATAAATGTTAACACTTCGCTCCTAACATCAAGCTTCCACTAGGAGATTTAAACTATGTAATAGATCCTTGGCCCTTTTCCAAGTGGGGGGTTGATTTAATTGGTCCAATGCCTACTGGGAAAGGAGGGACAAAGTTTGCTATTGTAGCAGTAGATTACTTCACTAAATGGATAGAAGCAGAACCTCTGGCTAAGATAACCGAGTAAAGGACTACCGACTTTATATGGAAATCCATCGTATGCAGATTTGGAATACCACACTCTATTGTAGCTGACAATGGGAAACAATTCGACAATCTTCACTTTGCCAAATTTTGTGAAGAACTCGGCATACGAAAGTACTTCTCGATGCCAAACCACCCTCAAGATAATGGCCAAGTTGAAGTAGTTAATAAGATCATCAAGCATACGCTGAAAGCCAAACTCGATACTTTTAAGGGAGGATGGGCTGAGGAACTCCCTAGCGTATTATAGTCTTATCATACCACATATAGAAATAGTACCGAAGAAACCCCTTTCTCTTTAGCTTTTGGGGTAGAAACGGTTATCCCCATTGAGATGGGAATTATTTCTATTCGGATGATGATATATCAAAAGGAAGGAAATGAGAAGGCATTACGAGGAGAACTTGATTTAATAGAAGAGAAAGAGATAAGGCTGAAATCAGAAATTTGGTACATAAGCAACGCAACGCGAGGTACTATAATTAGAAGGTTAGGAAGCAGAAGTTTGAGGTTGGTAACATGGTATTAAGAAAATGCTTTATGGCTACAAGGAAACCAAACTCAGTATCTCTAGGACCAAACTGGGAAGGCCCTTACAAAGTAACTAAAGTACTACTTAAGGAGGGTAGACCCTTGTTGTACCTTTGGAATGCAGAACATCTTAAGAAATATGTTGGAAAATATGGAGGGTAGACCCTTGTTGTTCCTTTGGAATGCAGAACATCTTAAGAAATATTATCAGTAAAATAGCAAATGTACCTTGTATCACACATATGTTGTCTATAATAAAACACGTTTTGACAAGTGGGAAGAATGCACAGAATCATTAGCTCTCCTACAGGGAAATCATTCAAGCCCTGCTTATCAGCAGATCGAGCTAAGGTTGCATGAGCTGTAACACTTAGTGGAATCTCCTAAGGAAAATCACTCAAGCCCTGTTTATTAGCAAGCTGAGCTAAGGTCGCATATGCTGCAACACTTAGTGGAATTCCCTACAAGGAAATTATTTAAGGAATAGGTCGAAGTAAGGTTACATATGCTACAACACTTAGTCTAAACAGGAGTAATAAGTTTCATTTTTATAATAAGAAATGCAGAAGTAATAATATTTTACACGAAACAAAAGATAAGATTGATAAGTCATTCATTTGTGGGTCAAAATTACAAAACGAGTTTCCAAAGAAGTTTTAAAGTTCAACAAAAGATAAATACATCAATGAAGCTACGAGGTTGGTGGGTTCTATGGAGTCACAAACTCTTCAGCAATATCCTCGTCAACTGGGGAGATCTGGATCCTTGTTGCCTTTGATAATTGTTTAAGCTCTTTCTGCTGCTCTTTATATACTTCTACCAGGGAAGAAGTGTCTGAACTCAGCCTCTCTTTGTTTATGTTGTGTATGATTTCATTCAAGGCTACGACATAAGCATCCTAAGCTAATGCATCAAACTCAAGTGAGGCCCTCCAATTTTCAATCGCTTTGGAAGCCTTGAGCTCTACCTCCTCCATTTTCTTGGTAGCTTCCCTAGCTCTTTTCACAGCCTCATCAGCCTGAGCTTTTTCTTTGTCTGCTATCTTCTTCTCATTTTTAGCCCGGGTAATAGCTCCCCCCCAAAGCTGCAAAGTCTTGTTGTCATCCATAAGTCTTAGCTTTGTAGTCAGCCTGGCGTTCAGCTCCTCTTCCATTTTATTTAGACGATCTTCATAGGTTTTCTCATTTTCAGCAAAACTCACCTTCTCCGCCTCTACCTTGTCAAACAAAGTTGTAGCCCGATCTCTCACTTCGAGCATCTTGTCCAGCTCAGCTTTTACTTAAAAATAGAAAAAGAGTTTGGATTATAAACCATAATATTTAAATTAAGTTCCCAAAACAAACCAACATGAGTGACTATCTTCTCTGCCACAGATATTATATATAGAATGGATTGATGACCGTGGAGGTGAGTTGAGATTATAGCTTCTCCAACTGGCATCTCAGCCAAGTATTGCTGCTCCATCTCATTCCAGCTCCTAGCGAGGAGAGTGGCTGATTCTCTGAGGGGAGAAGGGAGTGCTGTAGTAGACTCCCTTGCAGGGGAGGGAGCTCGGAGAAAGTCCAGAAAAACCTTACGGCGATGGCCCACCAGATTTCGACGTTAGGCCTTTACAGGTCTGGGCACCTATTTTGAAACCTTGAGGAACTGATCGGAGTAACAATGGGAACGCCTAAAGGAATTGGTGGCATGGGAGTAGAAGATGTCACATGGGCAAGTGTTGGTGGCGGCTCCGTTGATCTACAGCGTTTGAGGGATTGTTTGGGTTCAACCTCGATTTTGACCTCTTCAGTTCGGTCCACCACCTCTACTGGAGTCTCCTTTCTCTTGCCCTCAGCAGCTCAGCAGCTGTCGCCACCTTCACCGATTCTGATCTGAGGAAAGAATGAACATAAATCAGTTTCACGATTATAATAAAAAGTTAATCAAGGAAAATGATAAACACTTACGGGAAGAAGATGGGATAGAACTTGAGGCTCTAGCTGATGATGAGGTTGGTGGAAGAGCCTGGAGTAACCTTGCCTGGAAAAGGTTGGCTTCTAAGATAATGTATTTACAAGATTTTTGTTTTCTTAGAAGAGATCTAATCCCGTCAGCTCGTTCTTCTATTGCCTTGGTTAAAACAGCCTTCTTATAATTTGCAAAGAAGAAGTTAGTTAGTTCGGAGGATGAACATGATACAAAAGTAAAAAAAAAATGTTAGAGATGAAGTTCACTGAATATGGTCGACCTCACTAAAAAAGTAAACAGGGTCACGAAGAAAATATTTTAGGGAGCAGAGATTCGAAAAGATGAAAGTAAAAGTGAGGGAAATGAGGGGGTGAAATTTATTTAAAGAGAATGAATATTAAAAGGTACGATCTGGACCGTAGGATGAAGAAATGGAGGAAAAATCAATGATTTGATTTCATTGCCTTAGGACGACATCGTTTCATTGAAACTTCTAGAAGAATAAATCAAATGTGCATGACAGCTCACCAGCCAGTCACGACGTAACACTTGTCCATATCATCGACTGTTGTTATAATTACAAAATAGAAAAATGTACCCAACACTATCAAGGTCAGCCCGTCACCTAGGAGAAGTATTGACTTGGGGGGTATCTGTTAGCATCCGACCTCCGAGGTCGATGAAACATAGTTTGGTTGTGATGTAAGCCTGTGCTAATGTGAGTTCGAATGTATGAGGTCAGTTCGGATATGTAGTTTATCAAGGTCGAAGAGAATACAATGATTAAAGACTTCTTACACATTGTACTAACCATCTAGAAACAAATGACACCTAGAAGGCCTTACATCAACGCCTACTATTCAACCAATAGAATGCTTTAGCTTCCTTCCATAAGTAATTTGTTAATTGTTGGGAACCACATATAAGGCTAACTCATAATGACCTGACGGTCGAGCTCTTTAACCAATCCAAACGCGACAATGAGTGTACTTTCTCAGCTCGGCACTGTACCTGATAAGATGGGTAAATGAAAGATGCATGCAAAATCTTCCCTATAAAGAGAAGAAGTGGAAAGAAGAAGAGGATGGGCCACTACAATCTTTTTCTACATTGTCATATTTCAAATATTTCCTTCAAAAGGAGAAAGAAATTATTGTATCAGCACTTGTAATCCGTTGATTTACAATCAATCAAGTTCCTATTTTCATCTTAAGTTGGCTTGAATTTTGTTCATATAATTTTCAACGTCAACATATGTAAACAAGGTTTGGTCCTTGATCGATTCGCCTGATGGGAAAAAACCTATATGTTGTAAATGGGTTTACAAGAAAAAGGTCGACATGGACGGGAACATTTGTACATATAAAGTAAGGCTAGTAACAAAAGGTTACAAACAAAATAATGTGTTGNTTACAAGAAAAAGGTCGACATGGACGGGAACATTTGTACATATAAAGTAAGGCTAGTAACAAAAGGTTACAAACAAAATAATGTGTTGACTTTGATAAAACTTCTTCACCTGTAGCCATGTTGAAACCCATTCGGATTTTGCTTACAGTAACTGTATATCATGATTATGAGATATGGAAAATGGATGTCAAAATCGCTTTTCTTAATGGGAACTTACAAGAGGAAGTGTACATGATACAACCTAAAAGTTTTGAATCCAAAGAAGCCAACAAGGTATGCAAGTCTGATCGATCCATTTATGGATTAAAGCAAACCTCTAGGAGTTAGAATCTTCGCTTCGATGGGATAATCAAAAGGTTTGATTTTAAAAAAAATGAAGATGGATCGAGTGTTTATAAGAAGACAAGTGAGAGCGTTATTGTATTCATGATATTATATGTAGATGAAATATTATTAATGGGAACCCATGTCCCTATGTTTCAATTGGTGAAATTATAGTTATCGAAGAGTTTCTCCATGAAGATATGTGAGAAGCAATTTGATCTATAAAGATAGGTCTAGGAAATTGCTTGACCTGTTCCAATCTATATAGATAGCATCCTAAGATGATTTTATATGGAAAAAAATAAACTGAGAGTTTATTGATACACTGATGCTAACGTCCAATTGGACAAGGATGATAGGAAATCTCAATCAAAATACGAGTTTACGCTTAATAAGTTAGTTGGAAAGGTTCCAAATAGGAAATACCAGTTAATTTAATAACAAAAGCCTCAACAAAGGTTGTGGTTCGGATTCGGAAGTTCATCAATGAACTAGCAAAAATGAGATGAAGATCAACACATTAGATAGCTTTCCAGAAATATCAACGAGTGTAAAATTGTATAACCAATTCACAAATATGCTTAAATAATGCTAGAAAAAGTAATTTAAGCTTAACCAATGTTCGATAGATGTGTGGGTAGATAGTCACTTTTAATCATCATCTAAATTAGGAAACAACTATCAGGACGAAAATTTTTTAAATTGGTTCCAATCCGACTCTTTGTGGTCAAATATTTTCTTTCCCGCTTGTGAGATTCACACCTTAAAATAGATATTTATTTCCTTTCCCCGGTGTATAAATCTAAATGTTGCTTTTCAATTCACTCATTTCTTTCACCGCTCTAATTCGGTTGGGTCTAACCGGCAATGTTAATAATCTATTCATGTAACGATTGTCCACTAATGACTACTTTGCCATTCAAGATTATACTAAGTAATTCAAACCAACTAGTTATTTAAACCCAAAATTCAATTGCAACTGCATAATTGTCATCCATTTTTTTTTTCAATTGAAGTTCATGATTGACCTTACATCCTTAAACTTTCTTCTAACCCATGTGGAGAGCTTTAGGTCGATAAATCTTTGATTTTTAGACCAAAGGGTACCGGGTTTCGATACACCCATATAGACTAAATAACTCAAGTAAAAAAAGCTATGGAGTGAGGCAAGAATTCAACAAGTGCAATATTTTTTTAAGCTCAACAAAAATATATGGGGCTTAGATCCTTAGAATATGGTTATTACCTAACTTATACTTGGCAAAAAAACACTCCACACATTTTTGTTTCAGTATGCATGGAATCAACACACTTTTAGATAATATCCTTCACTAATTTGACCATCCCCAAACTTATCTCACAATAAGGTTAAGTGATAAAGAATATAGGTTGATATAAATCTTTAAACAACTCACAACCTAGTTCTACCAATTCAAAAGTCTCTCTATCAATAATTTTTTTTTTAACATCTACATAACAATTAATCATGACTGTTATGCTAAACGTAACTTGGAATCTCACACGGACAAGCAATTTTTTGAATTTTTTTTTTCTTTTTGGGACAAATATCATATTTGGTCATAACTCATGAATCAACAACAAATTAAACATCAAACAATTCTAAGCCGACAAGGTTATCTAACATGTCAATATAATTTCAACAATTTAAACACAATCATCCCCAAACTTAAATCACTCATTGTCCTCAATGTGTAACAGAAAATAACAAGATAAAATAGAAGCGAGTGGATAACAAAACTTCAGTGGTTGGATATTTGTTAAGAGGTACCAATACTTGAATTGAACTTGTGATGCTTTTGATGAGATTTGGCAAGTGACATTCTTGCATACCAATTTATCTCTGAACTTGTTAGGAACCATGGATATGTGGGAATTCAAAAATTACCTAAAAAATAATAGTAGCCAATCAAATAAAAACATGAAAAAATATAAAAGTAAATAAAAAGCTTGAAAGTTAAAAATTGGGTTGCCTCCCAATAAGCGTTTTTTTAGTCTTTAGCTCGAGTTAGACAATTAAATCATAGGAACCTGAAGAAGACTTTGGATGCCTTGCTCGTTTTTCTTCGTTTGGCCTCGCTCCACTTGTCATTTAATCTCCACACTTCTACCTTACCCTTTTCAATATAATAGGACTTGTCTATTCCATAAGACTTAACTTCAATTATGTAGATTTCTACCTCCTCATCGAGCTTATAGTTTTACGTCAACGAACAAGTTGGGTATTGTCAAACCATGTGACATTTTCCGTCACATGCGTTGCTTAGATTGCTAGATGTCAATTTGGAAAGACAAATGTGAATTGATTAATTTAGGTGAATTAATGATAAATTGAAATGGTATTTTAATTTATCTTATTTTGATAATTCACATTGTTAGACATCGCGATTAAAAATCTAATGGGTCACACACAAAAGAAGAACTAGAAGAATGAAATATACTAAATTAATTAATTGACAAGTGTTGGATAATTAATTAATTGGATTACTCATTAATTAGTCAAATTAATCAATCAGATTAATTAATTAATGGACCAAGTTTAATTAATGCTAGCACAAAAAAAGAAAAAAAAAAACTTATTTTCTCATTCTTGTTTACTGTGTGAATTTTTATTGGAGGTTGGACAAGTGGACCGCTGTGAATTGCAGACTGTGCATGTTCGTGTTCAAGGTAAGCAAAGTAGTTTGCAGATTTCGATAAAGGTATAATTCTTATTACAGTTTCTTGTTAAACACAAAGAAGATTATTGATGAGAATTAACATATTGTTTAAATTTTACTGTGTATGTTAAGTAAATTTTCAACACTAGTATTAGAGCCTACTTTGTGTCTGATATAAATTGAATTTTTATTAGAGGTTGGACAAGTGGACCACTGTGAATTGCAGACTGTGAATGCTCGTGTTCAAGGTAAGGAAAGTAGTTTGCAGATTTCGATAAAGGTATAATTCTTATTACAGTTTCTTGTTAAACACAAAGAAGATTCTTGATGAGAATTAATATATTGTTTAAATTTCATTGTGCATGTTAAGTAAATTTTCAACACTAGTATTAGAGCCTACTTTGTGTCTGTTATAAATAGATTTGCATGTTTGATCAATTAAATATTTATTGTTTACATTTTTTTTTTAGAATTTGGTAATTTAAAAGTTTATTTCTCAACTCTAAAAATTTGTTTTTAAAAGAAAAACTAATTTTCTTGGTCGAAAAATTGAATCGAAAGGAAGAAAGGATAGCAATGACGATTGGCGACAGCATCGCTACAAGAAAGAAATAGTGGCGACTAGCACAACTGTTGTTGCAGCGGGCTCGTCGCCGTTGTGGGTGGCAATAGACTACTTCCTGAGTGCGGCGGCTCCTACCGTGGCGCCATAGTGGATGGGTGCAATGCCGATACTGTCGACACCACCCAAACCCTAAATCTATGGTATGAATTCCCATACTCTTTCTTCGACTGGAGATCAGGTTTTTGCCGTCCTCCATATATATGTTTCATTTATCTCATGGAATGGGAATTCTACCCCTCGTCTGGTCTTGGTGGATCTTAAAAAACAAATTGGCTTTGTGATGAAAAAGCCTATATTTTCCATTTCTAGAGCTTATCCAAACGTATAGCATGATAATCTCCGCTTCGTATTACATTTCTACTTTTCCTCATAGCATTTTGTTGATATATTGTATTGAATATAATTGTGGCGATCATCACCTGTCTTAGGTCGTAGTGGCCTCCCTCTCCATTGTCCAATAGAATTGTGATGTATATTAATATGAAAAATTTATGAGTCATTGTCTACCGTCCGATGTAGTAAAAACACAAATATAATAGTAAAATGCAAAATATTACATTTCTTTTAATGTTAGCAATTGAGTTTCGTATTTGTTACTGCCCATCTTGTCTAGTCAAATTATCTCCATCATATGAAATAATTTAAATCACATGTGTAGTAAATTAGATAAATTTAGTACAAATATGCAAGATTAAAAGTATGCATGATACACCTTTTGAACTTAAACTAGCAAAACTCACTATCATGATCGATCCAACCTTTGTTATATACTATTTATGAATTAAGAAAACATGAATTAATCAAGTCATCACAATAGTTTGAAGTTGTCACTAAAACAAATGTTACTTTTTACGACACACGTTTACGGTGTGCATATAAGGCGTGTTGTAAAAAATGACTATTTACGGCAT
>CAIGRQ010087623.1:0-11218 GCA_903798375.1 Fraxinus sp. D2006-0159
TTGAGACATATTTAAGGTGTTTTGCTTCAGGGAAGCCCAAAAAATGGTTTCAGTTTCTGCCTTGGGCTGAGTACTCTTATAATACATCCTATCACGTTTCAGCACAGCTCACCCCTTTTCGCATCTTGTATGGGCGCGACCCGCCCCCGCTTATCCGTTTTGAAAAAGGAACCACGGCCATATCAGCTTTAGAGCAACAGATGGAGGAAAGGGACAGAATTTTGGAGGAATTAAGATTACATCTCCACAAGGCCCAACAACAAATGAAGTCTACTGCCGACAAACATAGAAGAAATGTAGAATATCAGACAGGAGATTGGGTGTATTTGAAGATGAGGCCGTATAGACGAAAGTCATTAGTGACACGCTACAATGAAAAATTAGCCCCGAGGTACTATGGGCCTTTTGAGAACTTGGCAAGGGTGGGAAAAACAGCTTACCGATTGGCACTACCTGCTGACACCCGTGTTCACCCTGTTTTTCACATTTCACAACTGAGGAAGGCGGTAGGAAATGTTCCTGTCACATCTTCTCTGCCCCTGCAACTAGGTGAGGACTGGGAACTTCTTGTGGAACCAGATGTTGTCTTGGGATTCAGGCAACCTAAACAGGGAACAACTGAAGCTATGGAAGTCTTGATTCAGTGGAAGGGGCTGTCCCCTATGGAGGCAACCTGGGAGCCATTCGACTTGATCAACCAACAGTTTCCTTCTTGGCACCTTGAGGACAAGGTGACTGCATTGGGGGGGGGTATTTGATAGGCCCCCAATTAAGTTTACATACACAAGGCAAGCACGTGGGAGGAAACAAGCACTCAACAGCATGGACTTCTAGAATATTGCTGAGTCAGTATATTGTTATGAGTCACAGTCTATTTGTTAGGGTCTGTTGGGGAAATAGAGTATAAATAATATTGTAAAGTGCAGGAGAGGGGGTAGAAAAGAATTGAGATTAGTAGGGAGAGAGAGCTGCTGTTCCGTGTTGCTCTTAATTGCTTTGTTCTTTCATTTTTCTGTTTATGCATTTTGGTCTGCTAAATTGAAATCACAGGAAATACCAGAAACATTTGCCTTTTTTTATTCAAGTGAGATCTGTTCTTATCACGAACATCTGATGTTATTTCTATTTACTTAATTCATGGGCATATGACATCAGTATCTTATTATTATTATCAGCATAATTATACATGTTTATATTTTATACTCTCTTAATGTAAACATAAAATGAGAAGGAAACAAAATATCCTTTAGAGACTAGTTATTGTGGGTTTAGCATGCGCCTCAGTGATGTTGATTCAATTTTGACTCAACAAGGTGTTACTTTGCACATGGCGTTACCTGCATGAGTCTGTTGGCGTAGTTTCTAAGACAATTGTTATTGCATCTGGTAGTTACTTCTGAACCCTAAGGAGAGTGTAGACCTGCAGCACATTTAATGTTGAACTTCACAGCGAATTTATTGTTTCGATTTCATAAATCTTGACTATTCACAGTGGGAACTATAAATAATGGTGAATATACAAAGTACGGATCCTTAATTAGGTTTAGCAAAAGTAATACCTGGAACTGAGTCCCTTTAACAGAACGAAGCATTTTTTTTCCTTATTGCTTTTTCTGAACTTCAGATCCTATTTATGTCCACAGTATTCTTTTTTCTTTCACTTCAGTCTTCTCTAATCATGAGAAATAAGAATAACTAGCTGGCCGGAAATATTAAGTACGAGCTTCCAAATGTAATCCTTTTTGTTTCTTTTTGTACTCCTGCGAGTATCACTTTTCCTTATTAAATTTTTTTGTCTTTCCTACTTAAATATACTTGAAGGGGAAAATAATAATATTTTTTGTTACAAACCATCAGCCAAATCTTCATGAAGTTCACAAAAATAAAAGACTCATACGACAATTTGAATCATTTGTAGGCTGTTTTAGGCTTCTTTTTCTCCTTTGTTCAAACAAGATAGTAACCTTGTCTACTTAAATTAAGGAATATTTTTTGCCTTATGCAGATATTTTCTTGAATATACTGCAGAGAATGAAAATTTTATGGCATATAGATTGGATGAAGTGTCAAATTGTGAAACTTGATTTTATTATAGGCAGTGTTGGAGTGAGTATTTCCTGTTAGACGTGTCCTTAATTGACAAACAGGGTTGTTGATGCTAGCTTATCCGTTATTTCTTATTACCGACTTACCATAATTTTCCTCTTCCCCAAATTGAATCTCTTCTCCTTTTCGGACTTATCAAATTAATGCTCGCTATAATTGACTGAAATGTTCTTCACTTACTCTTTCTTATACATTTCCTTGTTATATAAATGATTTCACTTCTGGACTTCCTACGTAATTAGTGCTAGTCACAGATAGTCCCTCATGTTACTTTGCGTTAAAAGTCAATATGCAGAATCAGGAAACAATATAACTATACAATTTTTCTGCTCCAAGCTAATTGACTTGCAATTTCCAATGTCTTGTATAAGGGTGTTGTTCTTCGTCTTGATATCCTCCGGAAGCTTGAAAAGCACAAAGGTTGCGTGAACACTGTTAGCTTCAACACTGATGGTGAAATTCTTGTATCGGGCTCTGACGACCGGATGGTCATACTCTGGGATTGGGAAAGTGGTCATGTTAGACTTTCTTTCCATTCTGGTCATCACAACAATGTTTTCCAAGCAAAGATTATGCCTTACTCCGAGGACCGAAGCATTGTTACCTGTGCTGCTGATGGGCAGGTAATATTTTGCCGTGTCTCCTTCCTGAGGACAAGATAAAATTGAACTGAAATCATGATGGTTAGTATGGACATAGATCAAAAAATTTCTTTCATTTTACATCAAGGAGTTCTTTTTTTTTTTTGGCGCCATTGTGGACCCTCAATAATATTTGTAAATTGAAGGGAAGAGGGTTGCATTGGATGAGCTTGCAGAAAATATTGAAAAACAAGTGCTTCGCTAAGTATGAAAGTAATACTATTACTTTGTCTACTATGAAATTGAAAGAGTTTCTTCTTATGAAGGTGAGTTCCTACTTTCAGGTGAGGCATGCTCAGATTCTTGATCGTGGAAAAGTGGAGACTAAGCTACTAGCAGAACATGAGGGACGAGCTCATAAGTTGGCCATTGAACCTGGCAGCCCTCACATATTTTATACCTGTGGAGAAGATGGATTAGTTCAGCATGTATGTTTATTTAATCCTACTATATTCTAGCCCCCCAACCCCACAATCCCCGTTGTTTGGTTCTTTCATTAAGTTGCACAAATCATGTCTCCAAAGGAAAATCAGGCCTTTGGAGCTTCTTTTTAGCATCATATTAATAATTTGTTTGAGTCGATTGAAATGGAAAGACCTCACTTTTTTTGTCTGCAGTGAAGATTTGCTTGTTCGGTATTTACCTACAGGATGGTGCAGATGACTATCATCTCATACATCGATGCTTTTAGTGACAGTTGTCATATTATCAATTTTATTCGACTACTGACCTTCTTGTATCAACTTTGCCTGACCCATACGTACAAATCTAATGTTATGATGTCGTTACATATTCCACAGATTGACCTGAGAACTTCAATTGCTACAGAACTTTTTACTTGCCAATCTGTCCAGCATCAGAACTACATGTCTTCCGTTCAACTTAATACAATTGCAATTGATCCAAGAAATCCTAATTTCTTTGCTGTTGGCGGATCAGATGAGTTTGCTCGACTATTTGATATTCGCAAGTATAAGTGGGATGGATCAACTGAGTTTGGTCAGCCTGTCGACTTCTTTTGTCCCCCACATTTAGTTGGTGATGGGAACGTGGGAATTACAGGGTTGGCATTCTCTGCTGAAAGAGAGCTTCTTGTGTCTTACAATAATGAGTTCATCTATCTTTTTACAGGGGACATGGGACTAGGACCTGATCCAGTTCCCACATCCTTGGTCTCTGATGACAGCAATGCAGGTGATATGAGCCCCAATCATCATTCTGTTGCATCTCCTGTAGACATTGACGGCAATAAGAAAGCTGCTCCCAAGGTCTTCAAAGGGCACTTGAACTGTGAGACTGTGAAGGGAGTGAATTTCTATGGGTCTAGATGCGATTATGTTGTGAGTGGGTCCGATTGTGGTCGAATTTTCATTTGGAAGAAGGGAGGGAAGCTCATCCGTGTCTTGGAAGCAGATAAGCATGTGGTTAATTGTATTGAACCTCATCCTCATACTATGATGCTTGCCAGCAGTGGAATAGAGAATGACATTAAAATATGGACTCCAAAGGCCATTGATAGAGCTACTCTACCTACTAACATTGAACTGGTATGTGACTATTTTCAGCACAAACCATATTCCTAATATTTACAGGAGTGTAGCGTGCAGTAGTTGTAGTTGATCTGTATGTTATGATTTGGCCTTATTCTTTTGGAAACATATATCTCATAAATTTAGTATGAGTTTGAGAAATAAAGAAGACACCCTCTTTCCAAGTTCCCATTAATGACTGGGAGTGATATTGATGGAAAATAATAGAGGTCTACTCCAGGTGAAACAAGAGTGAATGATAAAGTTTGACGTATTCTAGATTTTAGTAGTTTGTCTTTGAAGTTTTTAGGGTGAAAAACTGAACCTTTTTTATTATTATTCTCTACCAAATACATTTACAAGGAAGGAATATATTGGGCTTCTAAAAATCCCAGCCATCTCATAATTTAGGAAACAGAATAATAACAAATCAGCTAATATCATATTTCCTAATTTAGTTATTCTAAACAAAAAAAATCTTCCTCAATTATAAGAATCAAATCTTCAACACCCCCCCTCAAGTTGGTGCGTATATATCCATCATGCCCAACTTGCTTGTAAGAAGCTCGAAGTTCGGTCTAAAGAGTCCTTTGGTGAGAATGTTAGCTATTTGCTGTGTGGATGGAATGAATGGTATACAGATAACACCTCCTTCAAGTTTCTCCTTTATGAAGTGGTGGTCAATTTCAATATGTTTATTTCTGTCATGCTGCACTGGATTGTGAGCTATACTAATTGCCGCCTTGTTATCACAATAAAGCTTCATTGGAACTTCAATCAGTCTCTTTAGCTCATCTAAGACTCGCTTTAGCCGTAACATTTCACACAGACCATGAGCTATAGCACGGTACTCCGTCTCTGCATTGCTACGGGCCACAGCACTTTGTTTATTGCTTCTCTAAGTAACCAAGTTACCCCATGCAAAGGTACAATAACCCGAAGTCGATCTTCTATCGGTGGTTGATCCTGCCCTGTCAGCATCTGTGTAGGCTTCAATGGTCTTTCAATCTCCCTTTTTAAAGAACAATCCCTTTCCTGAAGTACTCTTTCAGTACCTTAGAATCCAATATACTGCTTCAAGGTGCTTTTCATATAGAGAGTGCATAAACTGGCTCACGACACTCGCTGAGAAGGCTATATCCGGTCGAGTATGTACCAAGTAGATAAGCTTGCCCACTAACTTCTGATATCGAGCAGTATCAACTGGAGTTCCATCTTTAACATCCGCTAGCTTGTGATTCGGATCCATAGGGGTGTCTGCAGGTCGACAGCCACTCATCCCTGTTTCTTTTAGAAGATCCAAGACATACTTACGTTGGGACACGACTAACCCCTTTCTAGACTGAACTACCTCCATTCCTAGGAAATATCGAAGTGTTCCCAAATCTTTGATTTCAAAACTAGAAGCAAGACTCTTCTTCAACCGCTCCATCTCTATCAAGTTGTCTCCTTTGAGAATGATATCATCCACATATACAATAAGTACTGCTATCTTCCTATTTTTGGAGTGTTTAACAAACATAGTGTGATCACTTTGAGCTTGAGCATAACCTTGATCTTTTACCGACCTAGTAAATTTTTCAAACCTGGCCCTAGTAGATTGTTTAAGGCCATATAATGATTTCTTCAACTTGCAAACTTTAGATTGAAATCTTCCTTCAAATCCAGGAGGGGAGTCCATGTATACTTCTTCCTCTAGATCACCATCAAAAAGTGCGTTCTTTACATCAACTTGTTGTAGCGGCCATCCAAGATTGATTGCCATTAAGAGAAGCACTCTAACAGTGTTTAGTTTTGCCACCGGAGCAAAAGTTTCAAGATAGTCGATGCCATAAATTTGAGTAAACCCTTTAGCCACCAACCGAGCTTTGTACTGTTCCAGTGTCCCATTGGAATTATACTTGACAGTAAAGACCCATTTACATCCCACTGTCTTTCCCGTTGACAAGTCCGTACCTCCCATGTTTGATTCTTCTCAAGAGCCCTCATCTCCTCTTCGACGGCCTTCCTCCACTCAGGAACTCGTAATGCTTCATGTACATTCTTTGGAATCTCCATGGAAGAAAGTTGGGAATCAAAAGCCAAAAAAATGGGAGATAATTTATCATAAGAGACATAGTTAGACATGGGATGATTAGTACAAAAACGCACTCCCTTTTGAGATGCGATAAGAAGATCTAGATCATCAAACTTTGGATCAGATGAATTTTTACCTGAAGTCTTGGACTTAACATTTTATAAGCTATTTGGTCACCATCTCACATTCTCATCTTTGTCCTTTTGGTTGTGTCTGTTTTGTTCATTTACCACCGTATGAAATGACAAAACTTACACTTCAGTCTGTTAAGTGTACCTTTTTGGGACATGGTGGGACTCAGAAAGGATATGTCTGTTATGATCCTAGGGCACATCGAATTCGGATTTCCCGTAATGTTGTTTTCTTTGAAAAATAATCTTTTTTTTACTTCAGACATTGTCGTCTCTCCTCCTGTGTTCTTTGTATTGCCTGATTTCTCTACAGTATTCTCTCGATACAAGCCTGGTCTAGTTTACACTCGCGGGCATGTTGCACTGGTTACTGGTCCCTGGTCCCGAGCTTCCATTTCAGACACCGGTCTCCTTAAGTCCCCCTAATCCTTCACCTACGATATCAGATTCCATACCAGATGATCTCCCACCACCTGTCCCTCTTCGTCGTACATCTCGTGTTCCTCAACCTCCGAATAGGTATGGTTTCTCTTCCCATAGCTCTATGTCCGCTACTCTCAACTCGATTTTCATTCCTACCTCGTATAGACAGGCTATGGAACAAGAGTGTTGGCAACAGACAATGAATGCTGAACTTGAGGCTCTTAACGCAAATCAAACTTGGAATGTTGTACCATGTCCGCCGAATGTGAAACCCATTCGAGAGTAAATGGGTATATTTGATCAAACTTCGTTCTAATGATTTTCTTGAGTGCTATAAGGCTCGGTTGGTTGCCTTGGGTAACCGTCAAGAGTATGTAATCGACTATAATGAGACATTTGCTCATGTTGCTAAAATGACCACCGTTCGCCTTTGTTATCTCTTGCTGCCTCTCAGTCTTGGTCTATTCATCAAATGGATGTCAAGAATGCGTTTTTACATGGAGATCTTAAGGAAGACATTTACATGAAACTTTCTTCTGATATGCCACTTCCCTTTGCTGACTCTGTTTGTAAGCTAAAGCGCCCCTTGTATGGTCTTAAGCAGGTGCCTCGGGCTTGGTTTGATAAGTTTAGTCACACTCTTTTGGATTTCACTTTTACTCAGAGTCAATATGAAAGATCTTGGTCAACTTACTTCCTTGGCTTGGAGGTTCATACTACGTCGCATTGTATTTTTTTTAATCAATTTTAGTACATTCATGACTTGATTCGGTTGGCTGATCTGTCTGAAGCCTCCTCCGTTGATATGCCTTTGGAACTTAATGTTAAATATCGAAAAGATGAAGGAAATATTCTTCTTGATCCAGCTCTTTATCGAAAGTTGGCGGGTAGTTTCATATACCTCACCATAACATGTCCGGATATTTCCTTTGTTGTTCATATTGTCAGCAAGTTTATGGCTGCTCCTCGTCATCTTCATTTGGTAGATGTTCGTCGCATTATTCGCTATCTTATTGGGACTTCTTCTCGTAGCCTTTTCTCTCCTCGGGGGTCGCCTCTTGAGCTCACAGCTTATAGTGATGCTGACTGGGCGGGTTGTCCAGATTCTCCTCGATCTACTACTGGGTGATGTGTCTTTCTGGGTGATGCCCTCATCTCTTGGAAATGTAAGAAACATGACCGTGTTTCTAAATCCTCCACTGAGGCTGAATACTGAGCTATGTCCGCTACATGTTCTGAGGTTGTGTGGTTGCGTGGTCTTCTTGCCGAATTTGGTTTCTCTCAATCATAGCCTAAGCCTCTCCATGGTGACAACATTAGTGCTATTCAGATTGCGACCAATCTTGTGTACCATAAACGCGCTAAACATATTGAAGTGGATTGTCATTATATTCGGGACGCCTATGACTCCAAGGTCATTGCTCTTCCCCATGTCTCCACTACTCATCAAGCTGTAGGTTTCTTCACCAAATTCCTAACTCGTCACCGTCGTAATTATCTAGTCAGCAAATTGACAAATTGATGCTTATGGACTCACCAGTATCAATTTGAGGGGTGTATTAGTATATTCTTTGGAATATTATTTACTTATGGCTAATTAGATATTTCCTTGTATATATTAGGTAGTTTCCATGTATAATGTGTATCCTAAAAATCTTGTAACTTTATATAAAGAAGGGAAGACAAACGAGAAGAATCATCTCGCAAATTATTGTCATGAACTTCTGGTCTGCCTTCTGTGGGGGAGTAGCAACACCAGTGAGATATTTGCAAAAATGAACATCATAATGGACTGAGACCATTGAAGAAAATTGTGTCTTTTAGGTTGGTCCTGTAATGGGAAAAACGGAATTGTTTGTCCCATGTAAGCTTTACAATGGCATTTAAGGCGTAAACCTTGAGGCGTTTAGGTGAAAGGTTGCAAGTTTCAAAATGTTTTTATACAACGGGCATCACCCTCAATATTCATCTGCTTTTCAACCTGGATAAAAAAAGGGACGGAGTAAAAATATTCTTTCTTTACTTTCTTTTTTTATTAAATTCTTTTTTAAAAATCTAAATTAAAAACTAAATTAAATATTTATACTAGGATGTCTCTTAGTAATGACTGCTCGCGTAAACTGAAATGATGGTTAAATTCAGGTTGTTAACTGTAGGTTAGGTAATTTCCTTGGATGTTTAGTAGGGAGAGACCAGGTAACTGGAATCTTTCATTTACCTACAGCTAAGTTCTTGTATAATGATTTTGTTTATAGGTCCAAAGGTAAGATTCCTTTTGAGTTTGTTAATTGTTTTTATCTTCGCCAACCAATTGACCTTCTACCTTTCCCTACTGATTTTCGCCTCGCTATTTCAGCACAAGGTTTTGTATTTTATGTTTGAGAAATACATGATGATATAAGACGAAATACTTCTTTGAGCACTGAAAATCATAAGCTTGTTGCTGACTCAATGTATAGAGAATTTCAAGTTGGTGATTATGTTATGGTTCGTATTGAGTTTTCTTCACCTGGGGCGAATTGATGGAAAGCAATTAAAAGTTTACTTCAGGCTAAACAAGACTAAAGGATATAGTTTAGCTTAGTTTAGATTGAGTAGTTTTATTAATTAGGATTTTGTTATATATCGTTATTATCAACTAGGACTTCCTATAGACTTGGATTTTTTTTTATGAAAGTGTTCTAGGTTTTTCATTTCATTCAGAATACTCTTGTTGATATCACTAATATAGACATTGAATCTGATTGCAGAATTTCCCCCATTAAATGTCTTCATTTTTTAACTGTATACATGTATGTCATTCCTCTTTCTGTGTTGCATCCTACATCAGCAGATATGCTACTGCTGTTGGCTTTTTCTCATAGTGGCTGCCCATTTCAACCGTCTACTCATATCATTTTATTGCTATGCTGGGCAAACTCTGATGGATTGTTGAGATTGCATTTTCTACATTACTTTTGTGTTAAAAGTACCATCATCTTATTTTGAATTAACAATTCCCTGTGGAACTACTAAACTAACACCCTTGAATTCAATTCAATTTTAAGTACTGATAGCGTTCTTTTCAATTTTATTTCAGTAGTATAGTGATAATTTTTACTACATTTTATTTCTGAACTTGCTTCTTGAATTGCACAATAGCTGTTGGAATGACTTGTGGTAACGACGGCATTGATAAATGAAGATCAGAATGATAATGGGTGTTGTTAATTCTATTGCTATTGATGGTGTTGATTGATTTTGCAGAGAAGGCCGAAACCAAGGCGGTGGATGCATCGCATGCTTTCCCCGGAGGACCTGATGCTGCAGTTAGTATCTCTACAAGGGCGGAGGACAAGGCAGGAGCGCAGTGGAGAGAGTTCCGATGTCAGAAGAGACCTGCTACAGATGCTCTACACGTTTGACGCCAACAGCGATGATGACGGAAATGACAACGGAGATACTACTGGTGCTGAAGAATGTTCTACTTGACAGATCATTTTCTTCAAATCAATTGTAATTAGTACCATGAATAATTTGCGACATTTCAATGTTAATTTGACTAATTCATAAAAAAAATTTCAGGGTTTTGGTGAAACAATGAATTTAGTCTGTTCTTGAAGGAAAGGTGTTGAGAAACGAAATTTAGAATGAATAAATGTATTTTTTCAATGTTTTTCAAATAGTTTCAAGTGTTTAGATAAGATGACTTCTGAGTTCTGATGTGAAAAGATTGATTAATGTTATCTAGTGTTTATTTTTAATTAAATGATCTTTGAAGTCAGTATAATTTATCATTTAGGGTTCATTTAATAGAAACGTGGAAAATTGGTGGAAAGAAATATTTTACAGGGAAAAGATTTTTCTAGAAATTGTTTTGTTGGGAATTGTAATTAATTGTGTTTGATTGGTATAATTTTCCATGGAAAATATTGAAAGTTTGGTGTCCGTTTGACTTTATTTTTTATGAAAATTGTCCATTAAAGTGATATTGTTTTCTACCATTGGATCTAGAATTTATTTTGTTGGGAATTGTAATTAATTATGTTGGATTGATATAATTTTTCATGAAAAATATTGAAAGTTTGGTGTCTGTTTGACTTCGTTTTTTATGGAAATTGTTCACTCAAGTGATAATATTTTCTACCATTGGGTCTAGAATTTATTCCAATTGCCAAAAAAAAATCATACCGAATACCATTCGATTGGATTTGTTTTGCATGGAAATTGTCAATAAAAGTGAAATTTTTTTTTTTATCATTGTGTCTATAATTTTTTCCAATTGCAAAAAAAAAAAAAAAAAAAAAAAAAAAATAAAAAGATAGAAAAAAT
>CAIGRQ010087648.1:0-15600 GCA_903798375.1 Fraxinus sp. D2006-0159
CAACAAGGTTTGCTACTTTTTGTCGATACTAGAAGACAGCTTGATTTTGCCTTATTTTGCCACCTAACACCTTGAGGAAATTGTAAGACCTCACTAATTCTTTGGCACATCCCAGTTGCTGAGATTATGATTTTGCATTTTAAAGTTATTTTTGTTGCTATAACTACCAAGGATTGTTAATTTGTTAAGTTGAAGTGCTCGACATGAGGTCTGCAGTGCATAGATATGCATATACATAAATTGAACCCTTTAGAATTCTGTATTGGATTCCTTAATTTTGAAAATGACAATTCAAATAGGAACAGTGAATGTCAATGATGGTTGAAAAATGGCAATCTGTTATAAAGCAAATAATAGGATTGTTTGATTTTAATGTTCCTTTAGCTTTCAACTTTCCTCTCTAATATACCACTTTCTTTTTCTGATTCATAAATTCCAGGGAATTATTGATTTCTGTTCGTTTTGATGAACCTGGATGGGAGTGGTCAGGATGCTTCTTGCCGGAGCATCTAGGTGATACTCAAATTAAAATGAGAAATTATATCTCAGGTGCAATCAATATGATACGTGTGGAAGTTCAGAGTGCTGATATTTCCATCAGAGAAGAAAAGATTGTTGGAAGCCCCCATGGGAACTCTGGGACAAACTTGATTCTTTTATCCGATGATGATACAGGCTTTATGCCATACAGAATTGACAACATGTCTAGGGAGGTGAGTAGATGCTTGAATTGTGCTTAGCATATCATTTTTGAGTAAAAGGAAGACTGTTCTAACAGCTTGTGCTTTCCAGAGGTAGTTCAACATGGTATCAAAGCCAGCAAAGATACTAGGTTGAAGTCTTGCCCCCCACCCATTTATAAAAATTGTTCACTAGTTTGACCTTTTATCATAATCCATCTTGAACAAAATTTAAATAGATAAATTTGTCATATTTCTTACAACTAAAGCTTTTAGATGAGGTAGTTCAACAAAGATAGTAATGGAATATTACTACATTAATTATTTTGTTTGCATGAGTGCATCACCAAAAGATTGTACTCTGAATGAGTTTTTGACTCGTGAATATTCCTGGCTAATTTAGCACTCCAAAAAGTTATCCTTGCCATTATTTAGTTGTTTGGCAACTGAGCTCAGGGCAACTTGATCATCTTTCTCGGGTGGGAAAAAATGCAGCCATTCTTAACAAGCTTTTGATGGAAACTGTATAAGATTGCCCAATTACAGAGATTTGCCAAATCTATATTTTTGGAGTCTGTAGCTGGTAGAATCAATTAGTCATTGCATATATTAGGACAGTCTTTATTTGTGCCATTATTTCTGCATATTTTTAGGAATGGAATAGTTGAATTTGATGTACAAAAAGAACCAAGAGAACGTTTGTGCAATTGCATACAAACGTCTGAAAAAGCACAGCTTGATTTATCAGATTTCTCAAGTTCATTGGGAAAGGATTGTTTGTTTCAGTTATGTAACTATTGTTTCTTGCTGCTTTAAAAACTTTGGATATCCAATTTTACTGTGCCAAGTTCAGAATGTCAATCACAATTTTTCAGATTGACTCTATTGATGTTTGGGTAGTGGATGTAGTACAATTATTGTTTTCTCTTTGACACATTGTAGAGGTTGCGAATTTACCAGCCAAGATGCGAATCTTTTGAAACATTGGTTCAATCTTACACTTCTGCTCCTTATGCTTGGGATGAACCCTGCTATCCACATCGTCTCACGGTTGAGGTATTATTTACTAATTTCAATGTTTCAAAAATTAGTCATCAACAGTTATATATAAATATTTTTTAAAATTTTGTCAGGTACCTGGTGAACGTGTTTTAGGATCATATGCTCTTGATGACATAAAAGTTCAGTCATTTGTGTACTTACCTGCAACTTCGGAGGTACTATTATTATATGCTTTATAATAAGAAATAAACATACTAATTATTTGGCTACGCTAAGGTAGCATGCGGTAAATTGCACAATAATAGATTAAGATGGTGTGCACACATCCAAAGGCCTATATGTGCATCCATTAGGGAATGTGATTGGACACTTAGATGAAGAGGGCAACCTAAAATTTCATGGAATGAGATGTTTTTAAATCTATTTAAGCTTTTGTTATGTAACCATTATATGGTCCTTGACAGAGCAGTGGGGGAAAAATGTCTTCATTTTACAACGCTTTTGTGAATCGAGTTGAGAGAGAAATACTTCTTGATTGCCTTTTCATAAACTATGAAGTTATATAATGTGCTTTGGACTTGAGTTTGTCTTATAGTTGATGATGCCAAGATAAAATGCATTATATGTCTGATAAGACAAGTGAAAATTAATGATTTTCAGAAAACAAAAGAGTTAAAGGCAGAGGAAAAGATGATAAGAAAGTGAAGTTGCAAGAGAATAATGAGCATGTCATTTGACTCATTTCCTTCTGTGCGTCCTTGTCCTGTTAACATTAGGCAAACTACAATAACAATATAACTATTAATTGGGCTTGATAATTTTATTCCATAAAGTCAGTCATGTATATACAAGCACAATCCTATTCAGAATAGGAAAACCATATAACGCTATATATTGTTCATGTGTGTATTACAAATTTAAAGATGAATTATTTTATATGGCGTAGAATTATAGTTGTAATTCTATGGTAGATGGTTGCTAGTAATTTATCCTTGTTGCAAGTTGAAATATTTTCTCTGTTATACTGACGAATTCTGCCTTCTTTTTTCAGAAGCCTGAAAGAAATTTGCTCATTTCAGTCCATTCTGAAGGGGCTATTAAGGTTCCTTATATACTTTAAATAGAGTGGATGTATGCTTACTTTACATTTTGGTCGTAGTGAAATCTTTCTTTCTTTCAGGTTCTTAGTATTGTTGATTCAAGTTACCATGTATTGAATGATTTGAAGAGTCTGCATGTTCCTCAGCTGAAAGATAAAAGAAAACCGATTCAGAAGTATGAAACTTCTGTTTGTTACAAGGAAAGGATATCAGTTGACATACCCTTTCTTGGAATCTCTTTGATGAATTCTCATCCTGAGGTATATTTTGTTATTGTAGAAAGTACTACATTTGGAAGGGTAATAGACATAGTTGGTCACCCAACTGATTTCATTTCCTCAATTTTCCCATTCTGTCACTAGCTTAACAGATTTTATGATGTGGCATACGGTTTCACTTATGTGGCATTTTCAGACATTAGTATGCATACTTCGTATGCCACATTGGCAAATTCACACTTTTATATAAAGTGCATTCTGAAACACATCGGCCAAAATCAGAAATGCACATCATAAAATATGTTATATATGTTAACAGTAGCTAATGGAATGGTCAAATTGAAATGAAATTAGTTCATTTTATGAAAATTAAATATTTGAAGTTTGGCACTAAAATAGTAAGTTGGGTTACGAATTGTCAATTTTATCCACATTTGTAACTATTATAGGCTAGTCATCGGTACAATCATTGTTAATTGTAGCGCCTGTTTATGTTTTGTAGGAGTTACTCTTTGCTTGTGCCAAGAACGTGAAAGTTAATTTTGTACAGAGCTTGGATCAACAACAGTTTAACGTACAAGTTTCATCCTTGCAAATTGATAATCAGTTGAATATCACTCCATACCCTGTAATCCTCTCTTTTGACCATGGAAACAAGGGCAATCTGGTCAACCAGGTGAAGTATAAGGAGGATAGTACAAAAATGGCAAGTGGAAGTATGCCCCAAATTGCTTATCATGAACCAGTGTTCTCCTTAGCTGTTGCAAAGTGGAGGAACAAAGATACATTGGTTTCATTTGAACATATAAGCCTCAGGTTTGTATTTGTTCATCAAGCATACATATGGAATTCATTTTCCTTTTCACCACTTGCCATATTACTTTTCTTTTTTCATTATATATTTTTTTTTTCCTTCTTTTTTGTAAAAATAAAAAATAAATTCAAACAACCATAAGGGTGGAGTATTTATTAAAACAGAGAAGAAATAGAATTTGATGTATTGCTGTTTTCTGCAGAATTGCAGATTTTTATCTCGAGATCGAGCAAGAATTAGTATTGAGATTGTTTGACTTCTTTAAAACCTTATCTTTGAGGTTGGAGGGCAGAATTTTCCAGCACGTGGGCTCCACACAGCATCAATTGTTTCCTGATTTTGAATTTTCTAGGAATGCCCCTGTAAATGTTGGAAAACATGTGTATTCCACTAACATTACAATGCTTAATCAAGACTACATAAGAAGTCGTTTGCTACCTAGAATGGTCCCAACTGGAGCTCCATGGCAGCAAATTCACCTTCTTGCCAGAAAGCAGAAGAAGATATACGTCGAATCATTTGATATGGCACCAATTAAGTTCACATTGAGGTTAGTAGCCAGCTGGTTCTTGAGAAGATATACAGCTGTTTGCTACCAGTTCTCTTTTTTCTTTCTTACCAACTGTCCTGTTACACCCATGATACATTACCTCTGAAAATTCATTATTAATTTCTTCTTTCAGCTTTTCCAGCAGTCCGTGGATGCTTAGAAATGGGGTTCTTACATCAGGAGAATCTCTTATCCATGTATGTCCAAACTTCATGAGATAGATAATAATTCTGCAAACATGTTACTGAATTTAAAGTTGGTCTTCAACAAGACAAAGACTTCATCTCATTCACAGAATAAAATTCATTGAATATTGACTTTCATTGTTAATATAGCTGTAGTAAATGTTGTCGTGTGTTGCTTATTATTTTCGAAGTACTCAGAATGTTACTTTGTGTAGAGAGGTCTTATGGCTCTTGCTGATGTTGAGGGAGCAAAAATTCATCTTAATCAACTGATCCTTTCACACCAGCTAGCTAGCTGGGAATCCATCCAAGAGATTCTTATTAGCCATTACACTCGACAGTTTCTACATGAGATGTACAAGGTAACCTTTCTTGGCCCAACTTTGGCAAAATATTTAGAGAGCTCCTTTTTGGACGAAATTACGTGCAGAGTGTTCCTTTTCAACAACTACTTGGTTGTTGTATTGAATACCATAGTTATCATTGAATTGGACTCAATACTTTGCAGGTTTTTGGTTCTGCTGGCGTTATAGGAAATCCTATGGGATTTGCGAGGAGTCTAGGTCTCGGCATCAAAGATTTCCTATCACTTCCTATCTGGAATGTTTTTCAGGTATATTAACCTTAACTGAGATCCATTTTCTTGTTAATTGACTATTTAAACCAATAATTGCTTTTCCAGAGTCCTTCTGGACTTGTTACTGGTGTAGCACAAGGTACCACGAGTCTTCTGAGCAACACAGTATATGCCATAAGTGATGCTACAAGTCAATTCAGCAAAGCTGCACATAAGGTACTTTTGGATCCATTAACACTTGAAATGTGGCTCATCTCGACTCAACTTTAATTAGTCTCCACTTGCAGGGTATTGTTGCATTTACATTTGATGACCAGACCGGGACGAAGATGGAAAAGCAACAAAAGGGAATGTCTTCACATAGTAAAGGCGTCATAAATGAATTCTTAGAGGTACTTTTATTATCTTTTTTGTACCATTAGAAATTTGTGAACACGTGTGGCATCAGATATGTTTGGAATAGACACTATTGGTAGGATTAAACAAGAAAAACTAGTTAACATCTTGTTTGTTCTCCTGTGTAATGCTTGTCTAGTTCTATGTACCAAACGTGTCCTTGGGGAAATATCAATTGTAGTGTGGTCTTATTATATTTGGATTCTTTTGCTTAAATCTAAGTATGTATATATCTCTTCCTTACATGAAGTCACGGGTCAATCCCATGGCCACAAATAAGTTCTTCTGACACTTTCTTGTTTCATCCAGGGACTTACTGGTGTTCTCCAATCGCCTATTAAAGGGGCTGAAAAGCATGGCCTTCCCGGATTGTTGTCAGGTATGTTCTTTAAAGTACCGTTCTAGAAACTCCATAATTAACTTACATGTTTGGAGGATTGGATCGAACTGACAGCATTAATAAATAAAATTCTAAAATATTTCATATTATTGCATCCAGTCCTATCTAGTACTCCTTTAACCAGTATGTAATAAAGGTGGTTTCATTCCCTCACTTTTTGGTACATCACATCCCCATCGCCCATTATTTTCCCTCAGGCATAGCTGTAGGTGTAACAGGACTCGTGGCAAGGCCAGCAGCCAGTATTCTTGAAGTCACCGGAAAAACTGCACAAAGTATCAGAAATCGTAGTAGGCTCCACCAGATGGGACATCATCACTTGAGGGTCCGTTTACCGAGGCCTCTAAGTAGAGAATTTCCCCTAAGGCCTTACTCTTGGGAGGAAGCAGTCGCCTCATCTGTATTTACTGAGGCCGACATGAAGCTTCAGGATGAGACCTTAGTCATGTGCAAGGCACTTAACCCTGGTGGTAAATTCGTAATTATCACCAAAAGACTTGTCTTAGTTGTTAGTTGCTCAAGTTTGAAAGATTTGGGTAAACCTGAGTTTGAAGGGGTTCCTGCAGATCCAAAGTGGGTGATAGAATCAGAAATCGGGTTGGAGAGTGTCATTCATGCCGACAGTGATAAAGAGGTGGTACATATTGTTGGAAGCAGTTCAGATGCAACCACCAGACACAACCAACACAATCAGAAAAGAGCAAAGGGAAAGCAGTGGAATAATTTGCACACTCTTCCTCTTTTACAGACTAACTTGGTACTTACATGCCAAGAAGCAGCACAGGAGTTTCTTGAAGTACTTTTGTCTACAATTGAGAAGGAAAAGGAACAAGGATGGGGCTTTGTGTATGTTTTGCATCAGAGCAATATTAAGTAGCTTTTATAAGAAGAAACCAACATAATTTATCCTGCAAATGATGAAGTCATCACAAATTTTGGTTGTGTATACAGACTTGTCATAGCTATGTGATTTGGTCCTTCACCATTGCCACGGCGTTCACACTTTCATGGCTTGTTTGGTAGGATGGACTAGATTCAACTCGACAGTATTTATTAACAATGAAAAATAAACTACATTTTGGGGTATTTTAATAAATGGCCTAGTCAAATCCTTCAAAACTTTTGTAGGCCTAACTTACTATAGAAAAGTAAAAGCAGGTCAAAGGACAAAAAAAACTTCACCCGGGTCAAAAGGCCCATTTCCACTATTCTCACCTACATTTTTGTTCATTGAATTGTTTAGTCCTATACAATGATGTGTATCAGACGTACTCCATTTTGTACGTGTAATCTATTTATTCAATGTATGAAAGCAACTATCTTGTGCTGATTACCTAAGAGGATATTAGAGTTATGTTTACAGCATTTGCTGTCAAGTGATCATATTCAGTAGGCGAAAACTTAAAGTGCTTTTTTTTTTTTTTTAAGAAAACACCATCACGGCCTCGGTGTCTTTTGGCTCCACCAGATCTGGACAGAGGGGGTTAGCTTTTTCCCCGACCATGGTGTATAAAATAGAAATGCATTATGCATAAAAATGAGGGGCTTAAATCTAACCTCAAGGCCACAAAATGTAATTTTAAAGCAGTGAATGAGGTATTATCTCCTGTACAAACATAATCTAATAAGCAAAAAAGCTTAGAGGCCTCCCATATTTATCGATCTGTACTAGGCTACACGCATGCCATGGCAAATCGAGAGGACAATTTTCCAAATAGCACCGCTGCTCCCATCCCTCAACAGCTAGAGAGTCAACTACCTGATTTCCTTCACGAAAGATATGAGAAATCGTTGCATGATTGAAAGAAACCAGATGTTTGATATGTCTGAGAATTGCTTGGATGGACCATGGTCCTCCACTATGTGTGATGCAGTGAATCGCAGTAGAAGAATTTGCATCTATCCATAAACTCAAAGTCCAAATCGATACGCAATAAGGATACCATCAAGAATGGCTCGTCGCTCCGTCTCAAGAATCTGGCAGCTGTCGTAGGAAGAAAAGAAGGCTCGGATACATCGTCCATCATGATAACCCCATCATTCGCAAAATCTTACTTGACACATTCATTGGTGTTGATCTTGTAGGATCCCATCGGTGAAACATGCCAGGAAACCAAAATAAGACGTGGAGGCAGTGGTTGGGTGAGAGAAATCCCAAATAAAGGTGCAATATCTAATCCCCTAGCCTCTATTTCTCTGTTCAACTCGAGTAGGTGCCACCTAGGTGAGTATTCGTCACTTTGGCCAACTCGCACGATTATTTTACAATAACCATAGTTCATCAATGGAAAAAAGGAGCTTGATAGACTTAGGAAGAGAGAGGCAGGCCGGTATAAAGATACGGCCAGTGCCACAGGTGGAGGAAATTTAAGGCACTATTTACTTATAAAAATTAATGAAATGCGTGATTGAAAATTTGATAAAAATTGTGAATTTCACAAAATGTGTGGTTGAAAATGAGTCTAGATAAAAACATGCATTAGAAAATGGAGGTCAACAGAGCTATATCGTTGGAAGAGATTAATAGAATGTCAATGGGAGGACCGATATTGGAAGCGTGGCTCATGAGCGGAGTGGCTTAAAGAGGGTGACAGAAACACCCACTACTTCCACCTATATGCATCTTGTGTGTGTATACTCCATGAGGCGGAGGTGCAATGGTCACAAGGATTGCCAAAACCTCCACCGGCGATGCAAAAGACTCCCCAAAACACGATCAACCGATTTCCGTTCTCTCTACGTTCGCTAATTCCGTCGTCTCTAGCTGCGCCAAGTAATTAATTAATACTTTAATATTGTAGAATTTTAAATTCAATTTCTTCATCCAGATTAGTGCTTCTTTTTTTTTTTTTTTTTTTATTGAGACCCCTGACATTTGTTTTGGTCAAATGCTTCTTGGTCGGCTAGCAAAATTTCAAGATTTATCGATGAAGGTTGCTCGGCCAACTTTGTATTGCAACAATGAAACCTCTAAGTTTGGATATCAATCCGTGTATGATTATTCTTCCCATTCTATCTTCTGAAATTTTACTCGTAGCTTATAATTCAAAAGTTTCGCGACAAAGATATTTTGTTTTGTTAAAATATTGACTTATCATGATTTCTCCTTGGGCGATAGAGAGCAACTCATTTTTCAGAAGTCACAACCTCTAAGTCATTTTTCTTTGAGAATAGTACAACCAAAGTGTCCCTTGCTTCCTTCGATGTGTTTCTATCCCTCCGTATATGTTCCATCAATTCCTCTTCATTGTTGTCTTTATCATGAATATGGCCTTGCTTTAAATCTCCACTTCTTCAGAGCTTTGGCTTCTTCTGATAGTGTCACGTCACTTTCGCCAACT
Organism: Fraxinus sp. D2006-0159; assembly: GCA_903798375.1. Lineage (NCBI taxonomy): Eukaryota > Viridiplantae > Streptophyta > Magnoliopsida > Lamiales > Oleaceae > Fraxinus > Fraxinus sp. D2006-0159. Next base: position 9,264 of record CAIGRQ010087648.1, read on the forward strand.
AGTTCCCATAAATCTTGTCATTGGAGGTACGACTCCATGCAAGTTTTGCCATGCTGTGTAATTTTGATTGTTGAGATTCTTCACTTCGCCTATCACTTGTAGGTCGGCTATTGTGACTTGAATAATCTCCTCGTTATCAAGCAAGCTTTGTAAAAGCTTCACAATTTCACTTGATGCACGGATTCCAGAAGCCCAAAAATCCATCACCGACCGCCTTTCTCTGATACCATATTTGTTGAGTTCACCTTGGCCTAAGTAAAACTCCACACACAACACCTCAATTAATCCTCAATATCTCCACTCACTGTCGTACTCATACGCATTACATACAGCCATCTTACATTTATAGATAACATAGGCAGTTGCAGCTTCCTTACAATTCCAATATGTCAATGACTGTTTTCTTCTACAATGTTCCTATATTCGCGGTGGAAAGAAGAAATTAAATCAGCAAGTTCTAGATAATTCCAGTTATGGCGGTGCACTTAAATTCCAGCAAGTAACTAGAGTTTCCAGAATTTTCTGCATGCTTAAGTCTAGAAAATTCTAGACATTTAAAAGTTGGTGATGATTCACCAAGGAGTTTGGAGGCACAGTGTAAGTAACTAAAGTTTGTAGCATTTTAAAAAGTTTTTAGACTAGTTGAGGTCGAGTCTTGCCTTACACATTTATGAAAATTGTGCATGTTCTTGGATAGAATGTTGATGTGCATGAATGAGGAGGGTACTTGTTACGAAACATTAAGTATGAAGATTTCTTGCACAATTCATCATTTGTTTCACTAATATGGAACGATAATTAATGATTAATGTGGCGTAATTCCTTTTATATAGTATCTGCTAATTAACAGTTGCTTGAGTTGTTAGCAAGATACTGTTAAAAATCATCATTCTGGCTCTGACTCCCATTTTATGCCTTCTTGAAATGACTAGGCAGAAGGATCAATGACTGATGCCGCTATTCCCACAGTGACCAAAGCTTTGGAGGTATTCATTTATATAATACTTTCCTTTTCAAAATTTGTGACGTATAGTGACATTTGTTTTCTTGACATTGGAAATGTTTGAAACTAAAACATCAGGTCTCAAGGTTAAGTCGCACTGTCTAATTTTCTTAAGTTTATTGTTTTTCTTATGGAATCTATATGGATGCACAATGATCATCAGAAACATACCTCTGGATTTTCTGTAGCATTGAACCTTTTACTAGTCTTTTTAATATAAGTTCATTTCCCTTTTACATTTTGACTTATGTTGCTCAGGTAAATGTATGAAGGCTATTTCCATCATTTCATATCCAACTCTTTCTTCATGCTGCTTAAATCCTGTATAGCCATGGCAAATCTAGGTAATCTGTTTCTAGGAGTTAATATAAATGTGTTGTGGTTATCGTGAAAATATTATAAACTATAAATTTCAAAGGGACTCGAATGAGTCTTACAAATTACAAATGCTGGTGGATAAAGAAATCATTAGAATTCCCAAGCAGTGGAAACCACCTCTAGTCCCCACGTAAGTTTGAAATAGCTACACAGAAAACTGACCACTTCTAAATTATATGACAGCATGTTTGCCTAAGCTTCAAAAAAGAGTTAATACATTTTCTACAGAGAGTCAAAAACTGTAAAAATGTTGAAAATTCAAAAAAGAAAATGTAATTTTTAAAAAACCTCAAACATGATTTGCAAAAAAGTTACTTTTAAGTAACCAAATATGCTCCAAGCTCAACAGAATCACCTGAGTAGATCTTCAATCCAAGATGGTAAAACACTGGCGGGGTGACTTTACCTTTCTTATATTCCAGTGGCTGAAAACATTCATTTGTATTAAGATTTGATGGCTACTTATAATATATCTCTTCAAAAATTAGGCACTACTCAATCTTCCAATTATAGATGAGTGTATGAGTTCATGCATAGTCATTCTCTCTGATGTATCTATTTGTATGTATGTAGGACGTTGAAGGTGTTACAAATCTCGAAGTACAAGTTCTTGAGGGCATTGCCAGTGTGAAGGTGAAGCTTTACTACTTGTTTCTGGTTACATAAGATTAATGGGCCCCATTTTGTTGTGAAAATGAGTTTTGTAATAGTGATTTTTTTGAAGAATGTCTGGTTAAAAAGTAGAGAAAATTTTTGGATTTAAATGCAAAGTTATTTTATTGGGAGAATGTGTAATTAAAAATAAGTTCGAGAAAAAATGAATTTTAGAAAATGGGGCTCAAACAGGGCCAACAATTTTCTCGTTAAGAAGCGAAGAAATTATGTGGAAATTGATGCAGAGAAAAATATTTATGGTTTTTTTTTTCCTGTACTTTCTTAAATGAGTTTTTCAATTTCAAACCCAAGAAAGTACTAAAAGACTTGAAAGGTAATTCATTTGTGAATCCAGCTATAGTAATTTTGTCTATAGATGCTTGTTTAGTTGAAATGCATTGTTCACACACTCAAAAGAGTATGGTGGTAATTTTTTAACATTTTAGGAGCATGTTTGGCTGGGCTTAGTTTACTTAAAAGTATACAAGTCTTTCTTATAATAAATAAGGTCACAGTTTCTTTTGAAATGAACAACATTATTAATTTAAAGTAAGAAAAACATTAAGTTGAAACAAAAATGTTAAGAAACAAGAAGTTACTTTTACTTCTTAAGCTTATTCAAGCATGTTTCTAGAAAATTATGAAACTGATCCATGGTGTGATTTGCTCTTGCTTTCCACGTTTACGAGCTTTTGGTATCGAAGAACTGGACTGTGAAGATTATTTAAGAAAATAGAAGACTATCTGACTTTTTTCGATTCACGGTCAATATCACTATAGTAAGTTGATAATCTCTTTCCATATTGTGTAGTTAACAAAGCAAACAACCGTACAAGCTACAGGGGTGGCTTCAAGTTTGGTCGAGATAATACAGGGATCGGGCTTCAAGTTACAAACATTGAATTTGTCGAAGGTTCTGCTTCTTCTAAAGTATTAGATATTTAACTGCTTGGCAATTTGTGAAATACAATGTGTTTATTGAAAGTTTTTACTCAAATTTTGAATCAAAAAATGTCAATGGAAGCGATTATGGAGATTATCTTTCCGTAATTATTTTGTATGTGTAATTTCGTTTTCAGTTTACGGCATGATTATACTTATTATATATAGACTCAAACCATAGATGTAAGCTTTACGATCTAGCCGTATGGATCCTCACGCGAGGGCATTCAACGAAAATTTTATATGGTATTAGAGTTTACCTCTGAATTTCATCGTTGAGTTTTATGTTATTTTGATTTATCTCTGGTTTCCATGTTGTCTGCCTTTGGTGCTCGTGTTCTTTACATCACCGGGAGTGTTCTCACTTTCGCGTAGTTCTTTTTGGATTAATTGTATATTTTCTTCCATAATGGTCTTTTGGATTAATTGCATATTTTCTTCCATAATGGTAAGCATGATTAAAGACTAGTAGATTAGGAGTCAACTAAGGTTCTATCGTACTTATAGTTCTTCTTTTCTACTTTTTGGATTACGTGGTTATTGTGCATAGATGAATTGAGAGGGTATTTTTCTCTTTATTTGCATTTTACGTAGTGATGTTCATAGTGCAATGAAGAAAGACCTTCTGTTTTAGAATATAACAGCCTATTTGGGAGTCATTAATTCCACATTTTAAAGAAAATATATATTTTGCAAGGTTAATTTCACAAACGGTTACTGAAGTTACATTAAAATCACAAAACAGTCACTGAAGTTTAAAACTTACACTGACGGTCACTGAAATATCATCCAATTTCAGTAATTGTCACTGAAAGATCTTTTTCATTTTAATTGGAATTTAATGGACCAAAATAGTTGAAACTTGAACCTTGAGAACCTAAATCAAAAATTTGACAACAAACACCCCCCTACCATTTCGACGGAATCTTCCATTTCCTCGCCGTTGTAGCTGCCGGAAAATTCCTTTTCTATCATTTCTACACCACACCCGTTTTCTACTTACTTTCCTTTTTCCCCTTAAAGAACCCTCGAATTTCTGGCTGTCTTACTTTTCAGTTGCACTCTCTGAGGAATCCTCGACTTCTACTCTCTTTTTACTCTAAAAATGTTGTCTTTGAATCTTTTTCCTTCCTCAAATATCACTTTCTCTAAATCCAGTCATAAGTATCCCATAAATGCTTCACTATTGGATCCAAATCTTGTGAACAGGCACAAAAATACACAGTCCGCCTTTCATCCATTTAAAAAACCCACTTCGAAAATTAGTATTGGAGTCTTATTTAGGCATTCTGAAGGATCCCTGTGCCAGATCTCCAAATCAAGATCAGATTATGGAAAAATATTGACAACCCCTTTTGGATTTTCTTCGAGATTTTCAGCCAGAGCAACCTCTGGATCCCCACAAGAAGCCAGCCCAGATGGAGAAATTGAAGTTTTAAAGCCAAGCAAGAATCTGAAGTGAGCTCCTATGGGTGATATTATCTGGAGTGTTTTACCATCTATATAATCAATCGTCATACCAAGCACTTGACGACATTAGCCCGCTTACATTCTCGGTCGGAAACACTATGAAGAGAGTGGTGGTAATAAACACTTGAATCGGCTATTGCCATATTTGGCACTTTCTTGTATTCACAGGCTACAGCTAAAAAATCGAAAGTTGAGGCGGGTGAAAAGAAGGATTAGAAATATGGTTCTTGTTTATTTCTTGTTATGTTTTTGGGATAATTGCAGCAAAGGTCCCAAACCTTTCAAATTTTTGTGCATTTTACCCTAACCTTTGATTTGTGCCAGCGAAGGTTCCAAACCTTTCAAAAATATGCGGCGAAGGTCCATCTGGACGGATTCCATCCAGTTGACCGTTAGTCAACCCAAAAAGTCAAAATTGATTCAATTTTGACAAAATTAGNTTTACCCTAACCTTTGATTTGTGCCAACGGAGGTCCCAAATCTTTCAAAAATTTGCGGCGAAGGTCCATCTGGACGGATTCCATCCAGTTGACCGTTAGTCAACCCAAAAACTCAAAATTGATTCAATTTTGACAAAATTAGCAAGAGTAAAATGGAAACTTTTCAATTTTCCTCATTTTGAATAGGTTAAAAATATATTATTAAAAAACCAAAAAAAAAAAAAAATTATAACATTTCTTCCTCCCACCCCGCTCCGACAGTCGCACCGCCGCCCGAAGCCGGCCATCTCCGCTGCCGGCACCACCCCTATCTCCTTCCCCAACCCCACTCTCTACACCCCCCAAATGCTACCACCACAATAAAATCAAAACCTATGTAAACCTAAACCCAAATCCCGTCTTTGGGGGCTTTTCCGTTTACATTTACCATGTAAAGCTTGTCTCTGTACCCAAGTGCTTCCACAGCTTCTCTGCTGAACCTACCGTCTTTAAGTGAAGCCATACTTTCCCAGTTCCAGTCCGATTCCTTCTTGTTCATGTCCCATTTCTCGACAGACCGTGCTACATCGCTGTGGTACTGCTCACCAATGCCACTTGCTATGTATACCGCACCCTGTGCAAAACCTGCTACGCACCAGCGGCGTGGATTAGACAATGGAGGGCCAAAAGTCTAGTTACTGGATAAAGGGAGAAACGCTGGAAGAAACTTGACAAAACTAAGCGCCCTGAAACTGCTAGAGACTGAATAGGAAGAGATCTGGATATGAAATAGGGATGCCGACGGAGGAGGAACAGAGGTGGCTCCGATGGAGGACTTGGTCGCGCCTTCCAGGTGGACGAAATATGATCAAAACAGCAGAACTCTACAGAATCTGGACGCGAAAGAACCGTGTAAAGAGAGAAAAATGGAGGAAAAGAAGGGGAGTAAATTAAATGCCGCCATGAATGGCACACTCTGTAGAGAACAGAAGGATGGAGAGTGGAAAGACAAATCTGAGCAAGATGATTTGGCAAGCCTGGAAGTAGAACATACTCAAATTGAAAGACTTCAAAGACGGGATTTGGGTTTAGGTTTACATAGGTTTTGATTTTATTGTGGTGGTAGCATTTGGGGGGTGTAGAGAGTGGGGTTGGGGAAGGAGATAGGGGTGGTGCCGACGGCGGAGGTGGCCGGCTTCGGGCGGCGGTGCTGACTGTCGGAGCTGGGTGGGAGGAAGAAATGTTATAATTTTTTTTTTTGGTTTTTTAATAATATATTTTTAACCTATTCAAAATGAGGAAAATTGAAAAGTTTCCATTTTACCCCTGTTAATTTTGTCAAAATTGAATCAATTTTGAGTTTTTGGGTTGACTAACGGTCAACTGGATGGAATCCGTCCAGATGGACCTTCGCCGCAAATTTTTGAAAGATTTGGGACCTCCGTTGGCACAAATCAAAGGTTAGGGTAAA
>CAIGRQ010087649.1:0-14071 GCA_903798375.1 Fraxinus sp. D2006-0159
TTTCTAACGCACAGGTGCGCGGGTGCGCACCATTCCAGAGCCAAAGTGCGCCTGTGCGCACTTTTGGTGAAATCAAAATTTGCACAGGAAGTCCTTAGGATAATTTGTATAGTTAGTCCCTCTGCTTTGATAAATGACATTTTTGTCCCTTTTTCATTCTTTTGTCTTGTTTACTTTCCTTTGCCTACAAAAGCTTACACAATTGTGAGTAGAAATCCACTCATTTTAATCAATAATAAGCTTGTCTAGGTATTAAATAAGTGTGTAAAAATACACTTATCAATGTACTTAGTTCCATTATCAGTTGTGATTGCCTTTATACTGCAGCCACTTTCATTCTCCAACATGTTTTTGAACTTTTGAAACACAGCTGCAACCTCTGATTTTGCTTTCAAAAAATATACCCAAAACATTCTGGTCAAATCATCAATGAAGATGATAAAGTATCTGGTGCCATTCAAAGTAGTAGTTTTCATTGGACCACAAACATCTGAATGCACTAATTCAAGCTTGGTTGTGGCCCTCCTTGACTGATTTTTTGTGAATGGTAACTTAGTTTGCTTTTCAAATTGGCAAACATCACACACGCATAATTCATCTGTGATTTCAGGCAAATTATCCACCAAACTGAACTTATATAATTGCCTTAAAGAGTTATAATTAACATGACAAAAACGTCGATGCCATACAGCATAATCATCTAGGACAGAAGAGAGTGCTTGTGTGGTGATATTTTTCCAGTCAATAGGGAAATTTCTATTTTTCATCTCAACTGTCATAAATTCAATTCCATTTCTATCTAGTATTGTGCAGGCATTATCCTTAAATATAAAAGGATGATGCTTTTCAAGTAACTGCCCTACACTAACTAGATTTTGGTCAATCTCAAGCACATAAAGGACATCAGATATATGTTTGATACCTACTAATGTCTGCATAGCTACAACGTCAATCCCCTTCACATCCACACGTCTCCATTGCCTAATTTCACCATGGATGAGTAAGCTTTGTTCATCTTGACAAAGATATTGGAGTTTGTTGTCATATGGTGTGCACATCCACTATCCAGCAACCAAGTTCCTACTCTATTATAGATCTGAATGGCTGTGAATAGGTGTTTTTTCTGCAACTTGTGCCTGCTGTTGTGGTTGTTTTCCTTTCCTATTTTTGCATACCTTTTCAACATGGCCAAATTGCTTGCAACCTCTACACTGAACTCTAGGCCTATAGCAGCACCATATAAGAGAATGCCATTTCTTTTACAATGAGCATACTTATTCACTTTGTTTCCAGTTTTGCTACCTTCATCTTCCTTCTTTTTAGACAGAAACTTCTTCATTCCAATGCTCGTTTGGGCTTGGCATTTTCCTTTAAACAGTGCTCATTTAGTTTGTTCATCTTGCCTCATTAGCCTTATTTACTCAGTTGCCTGAAGAGCATTAACCATCTCAACCAAAGTTATTGATGATAGATCTCTAGAGTCTTCGAGTGATGAAATCTTGGCTTCAAACCTCTTAGGTAGGCTAATTAAGACCTTCTCTTTTTTATTAGGTAGATCATCTCCCAACAACCTGAGTGATTTACAACCTTCATCAACCTGTCTACAAAGTCCTTCATTGCTTCTGTTTCTTTCATTTTCAAAGTCTCAAACTCTATTCTCAACTTGAGTACTTGCATCTGCCTCGTTCTTTTATTGCCCTAGAATTCCTCTTTGAGTTTATCCCAGGTCTCTTTTGTTGTTTCACAAGTTATTATTCTTCTGAAATAGCAAACAGAATGCAAGAAAGATCTTTGAGTTTTTTGGCAACATCCTCACTTACTGTTTAATTTGAGCTACTGTGGGATTTGTCCTCAAAGGTAGAGGTTCAATCCATGTTTTAGTTATCTCCCACATATCATAAGCTTTGAGTTAAGCTTTTATTTTTGCAGCCCAGAAGTCGTAATTTTCACCAATAAATGTAGAGGGCAATGGTGCTGAGAAGCCACTTGAAGCCATCTTCTTTTCTGTCAACTGAAGTTACCTTGGCCGGTTGTTTCTATCTTCTTCTTCACCTGCTATTCTTCTACTCTTCGTGGTCCTTTCTAAGATCAATGTCACTTTGATACAAAGAAAGAATATGAAAAAAAAAATAAAGAGAATGAAAATAAACTAGAAACATTTGAACTGCAATAATCTGTCGGTGGTCATTTCATTCATATATATAATTCTTACAAAAGGTTTTGAGTACAAAATAGACTCCCATACTTCACCTACCAAACTACCTTACACATGACAGCCTATAATTCAAAATATTCACTACCAACCATCTACTTGAAAATAGAAAAATGATGATTACAAAAAAACCAACTTATATGACAGCAAAAATGTTACACTACACTCAACACAATCAAAACCAAGAAAACCTTGTTCATGGTACATGGCTAATATTGGCTTTTGAATTGCTTAAAATCAAACTTTACAAATTTTAAAGCCATCTATTTGCTTGGGTATCTTGGTTTTTGTTAGTAATGGACCGGTACATATTCAAAGAATATTTGAAACTATCTAAATGTTCAATGGCTTGAAGCTTAGAAAAAAGTCGAAAATCGAGGTGTGATTTGCAGGATACTGATCAACTTTTGGAGAAAAGAGTAAGATCTCGTTTCCATACTGAACTTGTTGTTTCTCTCCTACCCATGGGAGGATATACAAAGGTGAGTAGCTATTGTGTACTACTCATTGCCTAGAATTACGTCATCTTGATTTATATTCTTCAAATGTTAAGGCTTTTAGAATACATTATACTATTGTTGCCAACAAATTCAAGCTTTCCACATGAATATGTAACTTCTTTCAATTCCAAACTCGTATCCTTTTCCGAAAATAATTTTCTTTAGTAGAAGACAATTTAGATTTTCAAATAACTGAAAGTTAAATTTTCAATTAGATCACTGTTAAATTTTTCGAGCATGGTGCTTTTACTGTACTAATGCGTAAAATTGCTTGAATATGTAATGAAAAAGGACATATCGTCTGATAACCAACCTATAGACTCTAATTTCCATTCATCATGATTCTTATATTTTTCCATTTATGGTTTTGAATTAGAGGAATAAGCTGTTTAGCTCTACTAATTTCCCATTCAGTTTTGGTACATCTCACATTACAATTGCTTACATCGGTTGTTTGTGTCAGTTTCTGATGAATTATCTAAACGAGAAAGATCTAGATTATAGAGTGTTCAATACTATACTTCAAACACTAACAAAATGAAGAAGAACAACCACGCTTGGCCTTTGCATAACATCATCTTGATCCATGTTGTTTAGAAAGAATGATGGTCAAACCAAACATTTCCATCCACTTGTAAACCATATCAGTAAACCACACGATTCATGATTGATGGTGTCACGCCTATTTAATCTATACCCTCCTCTCATTTCATTGCCTCATGTTTACGTCTTTTCCTTCCCTTCTTGTGCTGTCTAAGCTAGAGTGGAAGCTACTACGCTCATTCCTCATCGTAATCATCGTTTATGCATCCAGAGTAGCATTTCAATCAGTGTAATAGGTGCAATTTGATTTTAACATCACATTGGTTTCTCAGGGAAAACTGAACTCTAATCTTCTTAATACTTTTAAGATACATAACCTAGTCCCTTTTTAGGGAAAACAATCTCCACCACATATTCACTCAATAAAATATTCTACATACAGACTTTTCAACCACACATTCTCCAAAAAAATACTATTCAAAACCCTATTTCTTCTCCCAAAATAGGAGACAAACAGGCCCTATATTCAACATTGTAGCGTATAAATGAATAATTGTAGGTTTACTTGCCGTACTACTTAGAAACTTACATTTTAAATAGTAAATGGGGTGTCTCCTGCTGTCCACGAAGTTCAAGAAATATCAACATACAACTTAAAATGTAGAACATTATTTAATTTATTTTCATTTATAAAAAGGCTAAACTTAGAGACCTAAATTCCATGAAATTACCAATTAGTCTTAACCTAACAATTATATACATCACAATTTGACAATTCTGAAAGTTTAAATTAGCCGAATAGTTTAGACCCACACGCATAATTAACCAATTAAAAGTAACAAATCACTTTTTTATTGTTTCTAGATGATTAGGTCAACCAAGTCAATTTATCCTAAGTTTGAATACCATAGTTTGTAAATAGAAAGCATTAAATAATACCTATACATTTTCAAAGAAAACTCTTCGTAAATGATAAAAAATTTCGAACAATTTGCCAGTTAATAATCCACTCTAAACGATGAGACTTACTATTATCCAGACCAGACAAACTCTTAGTCCTCTCTGACCTTCTTCCTTTTATCACCTTAGCCTACCTGGACTGCATGCTCCTCACACTAGCTTCGACCCCTGGTATCGTTTATTTCCTATGACCACCAAGAACGAACCTTGTTCTTTAGCGCTGGGACTTAAAGTGTTTCTTCCCAAAACTCTAGCAATTCTGAAGGCTAATGGCGAAGGTAGGTTTGGTTTATGATCAATGATCTTTTTGTGTTTCGATCTTGTAAGCTAATGTAAGAGATATTGAAATATATTTTTGGCTTTTAAGGAACAAACTCTTGACTTACAACAAGGCTACACTAATTGGATCAATATATGTGTTGAATAATGAACAAATAATATTGTGATTGAATCAAGAATAAAATGAAAGGATGTTTGGATTTTGAAAGAATGATCTATATAATCAAAATATTGTTCAACCACACTTTTGGTCGTCCTACATGGTGTTATTTATAATGGGTAGTGTTAGAAATGAAAAGAAACTCAAAATCAACTTGAAAATCGAATATCATTGTTCCTCGGATAACCAAGCAGCTCCAACGCTAGGCGAGCGACATATGAGCATTCGTGAGTATTTGCATCATAACTTTCTCTCCCGATATCAAATTGAGGTGATTCAAAGTGCATTAAAAAAAATAACTCAAAGGGCTACAATTTTTCTAAAGCCCTGTCCAAACTCTAATTTGTTCAAATGAAAACTGCTTCGAAACTTGTGACTGAGAATCTGGAACATGATTTATACAATACTTTTACACTTATTTGACTTCTAATTACCAATGATCATATGTAATCTTTTCGGACATCTTGGAATTCTTCAAGACCTATACTACCAATCCCAATTGTTTTGACTTTAATTAGGACTCAATAACTCATATTTTGAACTTAACACAACTCGATAAATCCTAATACAATTCAACTAGGACATGATTTTGGCTAAGGAAATTGCCAATTACAGACTCAAAAAATGTTAATTATAATTTACACTTAAACACTCTTCCCATTTGGCATTTCGTGGCAAAATCATTTATTTCAAAGTCAACGTTAAATACTCTATCCAAAGATTTAATGTCCAAAATTTACTTCAACCATCATGTCAATCCGTTTCCTAAAATACATGGAAACAACAATACCCTGTGAAACGGAAAAATAAACTGATATATATAGAGAATAATGTTATTTATCATTATGGTGATGAAATATCGGTGATGTAATAGTATATGTGGAATAAGGGGATTTGACGGTTCAATTTTTATGAGAGAGAGAGAAATAATGAGTTGCTACATCATCGATATTCTATCATCATGCTGATAAATAACATTACTCTTAAATAAATTATAACTAATCAAACAATATAAGTAAAATGTGCGTAACACCAAAGCATGCAATACCATGTGAATTACTAACTTATAAATAAAGTATAGAATTTTAATATCAATAGTAACAAAACACAAAACACTATATCAATAATAAAATTCCAACAGAAATATTCATAACTTCTCCTAAGTCAAATAAATTTAAAATTCTCTCCGTAACTCGTATACTCAACATAAAAATCTATCCAACAACATAATGTCCAAAATTTACATCAATTGTCTTGTCAACCTATTTCCGAAACACATAGAAACAACAAAACCACTTGAAACGTAAGAGGAAACTGACAATTAAATAAAATATAATTAAGTAATAAAACAACATAAGTAAAATATGTATAACACCAAAGCAAGCAATACCATGTGAATAGTACTTAGAAATAAAGTATACAATTTTAATATCAATATTGACAAAACACAAAACACCATATCAATAATAAATTTCAACAGAAATATTCGTATGGCTCTCCTTAAGTCAAATAAATTTAACTCCCCCTAACTCATGTACTCAACTCCCTAAAATAAACACTTATATCTCCCTCTTTTTGTCCCGAATAACAAAGGAAAAACAAGTAATAATCATAAAGAACACAAAGAAAATTGAGTTTTGAAAAAAAAAATTGCACATACATAATTATGTAAAGATTGTGCAAACATGTATAGGAGAATAAAGATTTCCCTTTTCGAGAAACTGTTTTTATTTTTCATGGATTTTTTAAATTATCATCATGAACAGTTATTTGCTTATTAGTACATGCATAATTTATAGATAATAAAATTTTCTCACATAACTTGTTTTAAACCTATATTTAGTAAATTGTATAAGTTACACGTGTGAAACGTATCATTAAACTCATGTAAGTAAGTCTCAAGTTATGAAGTCAAATCCAGTGCAAATTTTTCAATGAAAAGCTTGTAATAAATTTTTCTTTGTATAACCTTTCTTTTTTTCCTCTATCAATAAGCACATATATATAATTTTTTTTCTTTTATTTTTTATATCTTATGTGCAAATTTATCTCCAATAAGCAACTTAATGACCATTGTAACGAGTTTTAGGTTGGTGACTCCAAGTCAGATGACCATAGGACACCGGTTTTAAAATATCCCTCAAGCTTAATCAAATTTTGAATTACTAACATCTTTTTCTTTTATGGGAAATATACAAGAGTTTAGGTCAATCTATTTCAAGGTCATTCCATATTCAGAGTTATTTCACAGCATAAATGACCGCATTCCAAATGTCAAACGTGCAATTAAAACCCACTCATAAGAGTCAAATGTGTGTAGTGCATAAGATACATGTAATAACTTATACCAAGTACTCCAAACAAGTTCTAAACAAATTAATAGAGATTTAATTTATCATACATGAACTTTACTAGTACTTGATCACAAAATAACATGTCCAATAAAAAAAATCCCATTTTAATAAATGATAAAACAAAAAAATGAAATTTCTAATTTACAAGGAACACATGCATGCATGAATATATAAAAATCATGAATAATGAAAATGCATACATCGAAATGCCTAATCATTGAGACACACAAATGTTTTTACCAATAGAGAGCAACCTCATGAATATCGTAATTATCAACATCATTTAGACTTGTGAGTTCACTCTTCTTGACCTGAATCTTCTTAAAAGAAGATGTAATATTAGTCAATTGATTCATCAATTTAGTTAAGTGACTCACTTGGTTAGTCAAAACGCTAACAATGAATAGTTAGATCTTGATTGTTGTTCCTAACCTAGGACTTACGACACTTAGGTCTAATGTGATATAAAACACCGCAATTATAACATGTGTGAATAATTTAGGAACAATCCTAGATTTAAAATTGTGATCCTTAGGTTGACGAGAGCTATGTTGTACCGATGATTTTAGTCCTCGAACACCTACATTCTTGGTCATGTTCCTATTCAAGAGCTCGCAACACTTAGATCTTATGTGTCCTACCTTCCCACAATGGTGATAGGCGGAGATGAACTTAGGAGCAACTCTAGGTTTCAAGTTTTGAACCTTAGGCTTTGAAGCATGTACAAACTTATTGTTAGAAGATGAATTAGGACAAGAATTTATTTCATTATCATCTAAATCTCCTCTATTCCCATCTATTTTATTCAAACCTTGTGTTATCAATCTTCTTAGATCCCTAGAGAAGGATTGAAGTTGGGCATTTGATTTTTCAAAATCATTTATAAGAGGCTTAACCTTAAATTCTAAGCACCATTAATCAACTCTAAATTCATTCAATCCTTTGATAGACTCCTCAAGTTTAATTACAATTCTCTATATTTCTAATTAAAGCTTATTCAATTTCTTAAAAACTGATCTATAACCTAATGTAACTTGAGACTCTTCTTATATAGCTGGTCATAAGCCTCATGAATATCTATATCATCCTCAGTCCACATCAAAATGTGATTGATTCATCTAGATAATTTTTGGGTCAAGCATCGTAATTAAGCTCTGATACCAATTGAAAGTTTAAATTAGCTTAATACTTTAGACCCACGTGTGGAATTAATCAATTAAAAGTAACAACACTTTTAAATTGTTTCTAGATTATTAGGTCAGCCAATTCAATTTATCCTTAGTATGAATACTAACGTTCGTAAATAGAAAACAATAAATAATATCGATATGATCATGAAGAAAACCTTTGCAAAGTATCAAAAAACTCGGGCACTTTGTCAATCAATAATCCACTATAAACAATGAGACTTATAGCGGTCTAGACCTGACTGATTCCCCTCGGACCTCCTGTAATAACTTTGGCCTTCCTAGATTGAGTGCTCCTCGCACTATAGCTCCCAATCTTTGGTAAACATCTTCTGTGGAACTCCAAGAATGAACCTCATCTTAAGTGCTGGAACTCCAATCGCCTCTTCCCAAAACTCAACAACTCTAAAGGCTAATTGGTGAAAGTAGGTTTGGTGTTTGATCAATGTTGTTTTTGTGTTTTGATCTTGTTGATGTAAGAGATATTGAAATACGTTTTTACCTTTCAAAGAACAAACTCTTGACTTACAATAAGACTCTACTAATTGGATCGATATATGAGTTGAATAATGAACAAGTACTATTGTGCTTGAATCATGGAATCAATGAAAGGATGTTTGGACCTTCAAAAAATGATTTCTATAATCAAAATTTGCTCAACCACACTTTTTGACGTCCCAAAGGTTATACATTTATAATGGGTAGGTTTGGGGTGAAAAGGAACTCAAAATTAATTTGAAAACCGAATATTACCGTTCCTCGGATAACCACGTTGCTCGAGTGCCAATTCAGCGCTAGGTAGCAACATCCGAGCATTTTTCATTATTTCCATCATAACTTTCTCTCTCAATATTGGATTTCAGTGATTTGAAGTGCACTGAAAAAGACAACTCAAATGACAATTCTTCTAGAAATAACTTTGTCCAAATTTCAATATTTTCTACATGAAAAATTCATCGCAATCTGTGGCTGAGAATTTGGAACTTGATTTGTACAATATTTTTACACTTATTTGACCTCTGATTGCATTCCAATGATCATATGTGATTATGGTTATAAATGGATCGGATACGTCCATTTCTGATCCAATAATCCAACAAATATTTGATTGTTAAATCCATATCTGATTTGCTATGTTATCAAATATCCGATTCAAAATTAAAGAAATTAGGAAAACAAAATCAATGTTGAAATTAACTTCTTCTTTTTTTCTTGTTCTTCCAATTCTTAAATGGGTTTAATAATTATAAATGTTTCAAATTTTTTAACTTTCAGCCAATTGGATTGAAAAACAGAAAATTTTGCTTACCCATTTATTGACTCACTTATTTATAGAGGACATCTCCAAGCATTTTGTTATAGACTTTCAATGTAAGATAAGAGTCTATCTAGTTTGGTTATAGTACATTGTACTTTTAGTTTGGCTATAGTGTATTGTACTATTATATAAATAGTTATTTATAATTTATTACATTAATGATTTTTTCTCATATTTTACTAATTAATAAAAATTTAAAACTATCCAAATATTTCAATTAGCACTATTATACTATATCTTGTTCATCGAATATATTTATTTTGTTATGCTCTTAAAACTACATCTGGTACTATAATTCGTATGTATTATTAAATAATTTTTAGATTGATTAAAAATTTAAAATAATACCAAAATAAGAAAATACATTTCTATGTTTTTTACGCCTAGCCTTCATCTAGACTCACCTAACCCAAAACTTCCACACCTCGCCAAGCATTACTCTTTTTAGAACACCGTGTAGTGTATTGACTTTCTTATTTTTTTATTATTGAATTTGATGACTTTTTTTCTAAATTTGTTTATTTTTTTTTCATTTACTTGTTTTAGTGACAAATAACATGTCAAAAAAACATTTTACCGACTCAACTATTTATAACTAATCGGATCGGGTTGTTATTGGACCGAATTGACCTATATCCATATTTGATCCATTTAGTTAACGGATTATCGAATTCGGATATTGATTGGGTTATTGGATTGAGACCTTAAAATTATCTTCCATTAATTTCATCGGATTTGGATCAAATTCGAATCAAAATCTAACTCATTAACAATCATATATGTGATCTTCTTGGACATCTTAGACTCCTTTAAAATCTATAGTACATTACCTAATTCTTTTGACTTTAAGTAGAATTCAATAACTCCTATTTTGACTTCGATAACAACTCAAATAAACTCATATTACAATTCAACTAAGACATGATTTTGTCTAAGAAAAATGCCAATTACAAACTCAAAAATTGCTAATTATAATTTGGACTTAACAAATTCAAACAAATAAACACACTAACTTAATATTTGTTAAACTACTGCCCTTCTAATATGGTATTCGTTGGTTGGATTTACAATTTTACTTTTAGCGACTTGTTCTCTTTGCCAATTATTAGAATACAAATGAAATGAATGTTAACTTGTTTTTTTATGAATTATTGGTTGAGGTGCACATAGAAGTCGCAAATCATCCTGAAAATAATAATAATAGTTCATCAATAGTTTGTTAAAATTGTTTCCTTGGGACATAATATTAGCGTATACACTGTTGATGGATTATAGAAGACAAAGAGGAGGGAAAGTTATACAATTCATTCACACGAAGATGGATATACATGGCAGCTACATATATCCTTACTTAAGTACATTTCAAAAGCATTTTCTACCAACTATTCTACCTACCTCCACTCCTACCATACTTGACTGCATAATAGATTGTTGCAGGACCAACTTGCTTAAGTTACACTTCATATCATAGACTACAATTGAGTACTAAAAATACATAAGATAAGTTAAACAAAAAACAATCCATAGGTGACAACAAAAGTGTCACACGGTTCATCACTCTTCCTTGACACTTTTGTTGGAATCATCAAGACATTTTCTTAATATTTTGAACCTCTCCTTGGGTAATGCATTGGTGAAACTACAGTACTTCAATTCTATCTCCTTCCTTTCTTGAGCTTCCCTAATGAAGTGGTACTTGATCTTTATGTGTTTTGTCTTCCCATGGAACACTGAGTTCTTCACCATAGTCACAGCAGATTGATTGTCACAATAGATGGTTGTTGTATTAAGTTGTTGATGCCTCAAATCCTTCATCATTTTCCACAACTAGATGGCCTGATTTGTTGCCTCAGATGCTGCTATATATTCTACTTCAGCAGTTGATTGTACAACCGTTTTTTGCTTAATTGAATTCCAACAAACAAGGCTTGAACAAACACAGAAAGAGTAGCTGAAGTACTTTTCATGTCATCAACAGATCCAACCTAATCACTATCAGTGAAACCAGTTATAAATAGTGTTTTTGATTTCTTAAAACTGATTCCAAACTCCTTTGTTCCTCTGATATATCTCAACACCCTTTTGGCAGCTTGGAAGTGATTTTTACTAGGTTCTTGCCTAAATCTTGACAGCTTATTTACAGTAAACATTAGGTCAGGTCCGGTGGCAATGAGGTAAAGGAAATAGCCAACTAAGCTTCTATCAGTTTCAAGTTTTGAACTAAATGGGTGTTAACTGATTTGCTATTCTCCATGTTAAACTTCCTTAACACCTCTTTAGCATATTTCTTTTGACAAACAAAAATTTCATCATTTGATTAATCAATCTCCATTCCAAGGAAATACTTCATTTCACCCAAGTTCATCATCTCGAATACTTTCTTCATTTCATTCTTCACCGCTTCAATTAAGGTTGCATTACTCTCTGTAATTAGGAGATCATCAACATACAAAGAAATAATGATCAAATCCTCCTCCACTTGTTTGATGTAAATTTTTTGTTCATTGATGCTTTTACTGAAACAAAGACAGCTCAAGTACTTGTCTATCCTGCTGTTCCAACTTCTTGGCCCCTGCTTTAAATCATATAAGGCTTTTCTCAATAGGTATACCTTATCCTCCTTTCCATTTATGATGAAACCTTCAGATTGTTTAATAAAAATTTCTTCATTCAAGTGCCCATTTAAGAAGGCGGACTTTTCATCAAGCTGGTATATTCTCCATTCTGACTGAGCGACAATTGCAAACATCAATCTTATTGTTTCAAATCTGGCCACTGGAGCAATGGTATCAATAAAATTGACTCCATATTGTTAAGCATAGCCTTTTACAAGTAGCCTAGCCTTGGACTTTTGATTGAACCATTAGCATTCATTTTGGTCCTAAACACCCATTTTACTCCAAATGACATTCTTGTTTTTTGGTCTATCAACCATCACCCAACTTTCATTCCTTTCAATCACCATAGTCTCCTCCTTCATTGCATCTAACCAAGCTTGGGAATCATCTGCTTCAGTGTATGTTGAAGGTTCCAAAACTGCTGTATTGCAGGTAGCATATATATCTTCAAGTAATCAGTTCTGATCACCTCATTCTCTGAATCTAATCCATCTTCAGGTTCAGCCTTAACTTCAGCTTCTTCTTCATTAATATCAACATCTTTATCCTGTGGAGTCAGTCTTAGAACCTCAATTTTGTTCACAGAACTTGACTCCCAATTCCATGAAGAATTTTCATCAACCTCGACATCTCTATTGGAAACTATTTTCTTGGTTTGAGGATTATAGATTCTATATCATTTTGCATTGTCACAGTAGCCAACCAAGACTCCTTCTTCAGCTTTTTGACTTAGCTTGTCCCTTTTTATATCTGGTATATGAAGGTAGCATACACTTCCAAACACTTTCAAGTAAGATACATTCGGTTTAACTCCATGCAAAGCTTCATAGGGAGTTAGTTTATTCAAAGCCTTTGTACCTAGCCTGTTGAGTAGATAAATGGATGTATTTACTATGTCAGCCCAACATTCTTTTAGTACTTTCTTCTCCAACATCAAGCATTTTGCCATTTCCATTGTTGTTCTATTTTTCTTTCACTGACCCCATTTTGCTGAGGTGAGTAAGGAATGGTTAGCTGGTGTTTGATCTCTACTTCCTCACAAAATTTATCAAACTGATTATTGGTATATTCAGTCCCATTATCAGTCCTTATAGCCTTTATCTTGCAGTCACTTTCATTCTCCACAAGATTCTTAACCTTCTTAAATATTGCAAGCATCTTGATAATAGTGCGACTACCACGTTTTTCATCCACTAATAATTGTATTTTTATGATTTATTGGAGCTTAAATGTTCTAAGTACACTTATTATTTTGGTTTAGGTTGCAAATGGACAAATATGGTGAAAATTAGAAGAATGGGTGAAAAAGGACCGAAATAGAAGAAAGTGAAAGTTAGGGACTAAAGTACAAATACTCTAAACTTGTTTCTAACCATATGATAAAGTTCGAGATTGTTAGAGGTCAATTAGATAAGGAAAATAGTCAAAGTGATGAAATGTAGCCAAAATATTATCACATATCAACTTTTATGCTGAAAAGTCTTACACCAGTTTTCAGCCTCATATTGGGACCCTTGTTTGACATGGTATATGATCGAAATGGAAGATAACATACGAAGAAAAGTTTTAGTCCTTTGAGTTATCTTTCCAATGCATATTAAATCACCTCAATCGGATATCATGAGAGAAAGTTATGACAAAGATACTAAACAATATCCGGTGGAAAAAAGGGTAAAACCATGCGGTCGCATGGTTATAAATCCATGCGATCGTGCAAAAGCCTTCAGAGAAACCAAGAGGCTGAAATATTTTGTTCTATGTGACTGCTGGGTTTGAACTATACTATTGCATAGGTCATTTCTATGCGCGAAATTTCAGTTTTCAAAATTGATTCCAACACTTATGGTAACTAATTTTTCACATGTCTCTAGACCTTAAAACACACCAGAACGCTCCAAACGCTTCATTCTTCATCTCTTGGGCTCAAGAAACACCATGAA
>CAIGRQ010087651.1:0-24734 GCA_903798375.1 Fraxinus sp. D2006-0159
ATGGCAACGGGGCGGGTCGTCCATTTCCACCTCCGTCCCATCGGGTATTTTTGTTACCTTACCCCATCCCCTTACCCGATTAAAGCGGGACGGGACGGAATCGGTGCAGGATCGGGTCGGGTCGGGGGCGGGGGCGGGGGCGGGGCAAGTCCATTGCCCCATTTATCACCCAATTTATTTTTTATTTATTTTAATTTTTGCATTTATTTTTTATGTCTTTACTTAGTAAATATTATTATTTTTTTACTAATTTGTTAAAAGCAATTTATCTTCTCTTTAAAAATGATGATAAATTTATTATTTTTGTTTGATAAAAAAACATAATTTTGAAATTAATTTTAAACGGGGTGGGGACTATGTTTCCCGTACCCGCCACATACCCACTTCGGGGTAATGACCCTCACCCTATCCCCGTCCCGTGTACCCGGTTAGGTGGGTAATTCCCGCTCCATTTGGGGCGGGACCCCACGAGTATCGGGTTGAGCTGGTTTTATTGCCCTCCCTAGTTTTCGTTGTGTTGTGATTTTAATAATGATAAAGACCCTTGATTTATTCTAATGTCTGCACTGTATTTTCATTAATTAGTCTTGACTACATACGTATTGCATAAGGTCTTGGTAAAAAAAATTAAATACCGGTGCAACTAATACATGTAATTGGATATTATATGAGTGCGAGATGAAGGAGACATAATGTCATACCTCAGTAGGTAGAAAAATGTGGGCTAGGTTGAATTTCATCATTTCTTTAGCAGGACATTAACACCTAATCATCTATGCTCTATCTTTTAAAAAAAAAGAATATAGAGACTTTCAAACGCAAAGTTTAGAAAATAAACTTTGAATCAAATTCCTTAATATTATTTTTGTCACCTATCATCATTTCAACTGTTTTAAATTTAATGTAACTAATGCTTAAGATAAATAATTTTTTTTTTATATTTACGCTATCATAAATAGTTTAACCTACCCATTAATTTCAACGCTGATATAACTTCCAAAAGTATCACGCATTGCACGGGCTTTGACTAGTATTAAACAAAAGTGGTTTATTTCATTTTTCAAGTCTAATTAGGTTATAATCGATTTAATTACCAGTACAGTCTTTAAATTTTAATTATTATTACAATTAAGTCCAAAAATTATAATTCAGTTCAAGACTTTATTGAGCTACCAAGGGACTTGTTCGGTCGTATATTTTTCAAGTTTCAATAATTAGATCATGTCCAGGAGAACCTAGACCATGAAATCTAATTATCGGTCTTTATTTTTTCATTAAAAGTATAAAAAATTGCATTCTAAAACATATAAAATCACATAAACTAAAATATTTGTAATATATTTCTCGGACCTCTCGAATATATATTTCATCCTTATTTGAAATTTGATAATTAGATATGAACCTAAACGATCATTTTGCCTTTCTAATTATTTTCAGTAACTTAAATTACATTTTCTTTAACGATCATGTGAACCAATCACAAATGTTGAAATTTAGCCCCGCTAAATACTTGGTTCAGATCTATAATCGTACGAAAAATACTTAAATAGTTACTTGATTCATTTTCAAGATGATTCCCTACACAAATTTTTGTCCCCGACTTTACTCGTTCTTAAGCTCTCGACTCACTATATATTTAATCAATCTGAATTAATCTTATTCATTGGTGAATCAATGAACAACTGAACTCAATAAATAGTATACATAACCCTGCTAAGAATTTTAGATGAATTACCCAATGCTCAAGTGAAATTTAATTCTTTGCACGAGTATGCTACAGAATAAAACTTCATATGTGCTCTAATACGTTCCAAATGTACTAGTGTCACCATTAAATCATTTTTCTATAAGGACAAACCGCACACTCGAATGGTGAAATAACCAAAACTACAACCTTTTAGTACAAGATGTCAACCCTTATAATTGGTTGTGAACAATATTTTGTATGACCAAAATATAATTGCATCACATTATGATACTCAATACAAGTGATCATTGATACTTTTATTCACATGTTCAATATTAAATAAAATATAATCAAAGTAAATAAATAAAAATTATTTATTATGTCATAAGATTGTCATTTTATTATAACAAAACTATATTATATGGGCCACAACCCAACAGTGATTCAGTAGTGTTCTTAGCTTAGACTTGTTGAAGAAATTTATTGTAACATGAAAACCCATATCAATACTCAAATAATTTAATATATCCTAAATATAGAAAGAGGAATCTCCAATAATAATTCCTAATCAAGGCTCCAACCACTCGAGATTTCAACACTTCTCCTTAAGTTGGATCGTAAATGTTGATTATATCCAACTTGAAGATGAAATCATTGAATTTTGATCTAGGCAGTCATTTGGTAAAGACATGTGCAGTTTGTGCTTGTGTGGGAACATATGTCATGAAAATAGTTCATTCCTCAACTTTTTCTTTAATAAAACGTTTGTCTACTTCTACATGTTTAGCTAGATCATATTGAA
Source organism: Fraxinus sp. D2006-0159 (assembly GCA_903798375.1). Taxonomy (NCBI): domain Eukaryota; kingdom Viridiplantae; phylum Streptophyta; class Magnoliopsida; order Lamiales; family Oleaceae; genus Fraxinus; species Fraxinus sp. D2006-0159. Next base: position 2,490 of record CAIGRQ010087651.1, read on the forward strand.
CTGAATTAAAAGAAATGTTAATTGCTACTTTATTATCATAATAGAGTTTGATATGTAATTTTATTGTGGCATGTAATTCTTCCGAAGCTTCATTTACCACAGTCCTTCACATATTCATTGTGTAACAGCTCTGAACTCAGCTTCAGCACTACTTCGGACTTCTACATTTCATTTTTTGCTTCTCCGTATTACCAGATTTCCCCATACAAAGATACAGTAACTAGTAGTAGACCTCGTATCAATTGTTGATCCCGCCCAATTTGCATTTGTGAGGACTTCAACTTCTATGCTTTCACTCCTTTTAAAGAATAGCCCCTTTCCCGATGAGCATTTGAAATATCTGAGTATCTTATAAACAACTTCTAGGTTACTTTCCTTTGGAGAATACATGTGTCAGCTTACCAAACTAGCTGCGAATGCGATGTCGGTCTGGTGTGTGATAGGTGATTAATTATCCAAATAATCTTTGTTGTCTGTCGATTTCTACTAGATTTCCTCCATCTTCAGTTTTCTTTCCCACATCCAAAGGTGTATAATTTTTCTTTAGTCTTTCCATCTCTATTATAGAACAATATCATCGACATATATGATCAGAATCATTGTAGTACCGTCTTCAAATTTTCGAAGGAATATAGTGTGATCTCATTGTCCTTGACCGCTTGAGCCCATATAAAAAATTTCTCAATTTACATACTTGGTCCTTTTCGTTTACCTAGGGAAAATATAGTGATAATGTCATGAATACTTTTTCTTCCAATTCTCTAGTTAGGAATGCTTTTTTAATGTCCAGTTGCTGAAGTGGCCAATCCAAATTTGTAACTAGTGATAGAAGGACTGGAATTGTATTCAGCTTTGCTATCGGCGCAAATGTTTCTCTGTAATCGATGTCATAGATCTGTATGTATCCTTTTGCAACCAACTGAGTTTTATACTGTTCTATTCCCCATCAAGTTTGTATTTCAAATTGAAGACTCATTTGCACTCAAACATGTTTCTTTCCTTGTGGTAAGTCCACCACTTCCCAAGTGTTATTATTTTTTTTTCCAACGCTGCTCTATTACCACTTCTTTCCATTTGAGAATTTCCAAGGCTTCCTGAACAGTTATTGGAGTAATTGCACAATCAAGATGGGATGTAAAAGCACGAAATCTCGTAGACAGAGCATTATATGACATGAATTTTGAAATATGGTGAAGAGTGTATGACCTTGTTTGTTTTCTATGAGCAATGAGTAAGTCAGTATCTAATATCTCTGATACTTATTGAGTATCTAAAGATACCATTGGTTCTGACTCTCTTGGTGCGTTAGATGTGAGATTCTCCATGTTCATTGATTTTGACTTCCTTATATATACTAGTATTTCCTTAACATTTTGTTTTTCTACATTCCCCCTTGAATTAAAATTTCCTTTTGTTAATGGCATATTAGAATTAGATGGTAAGATAGATATAGGAGGGGAGAGACCGACATCAAAGAACCTATCTTCATATAAGGTCTCTCCCTAAAGAGAGGTTTTCTCAAAATACGGATTATTTTAAAAAAAAAAAAAAATTACTTCAAGACTTACATAGATCCTTTCCGTGGAAGGGTCGTAAAATTTGTAGCCTTTTTGTGTAAGAGAATATCCATGACACATTTAATAGCTCTAGGATCGAGTTTACTTCTGTGATGAGAGTGAATATGAACGAATGCAGTGCACTAAAAAACTCTTAGGGATAGATAAGAGCTGAGACTAGAAGTTGGGAAATATTTCAGAATTTTTTGGAGAGGTGTTTCAAAGTTTAGAGTATGGCTAGGCATCTGATTGATTAGATTAACAGATGTAAAGATAACGTCCCTCTAGAATGTTTGAGGCATGTGTGTAGTAACATTAAGGCTCAAGTAACTTCTAGAATATGTTTATTTTGCGTTCGGCAATCCCTTTTTGTTGGAGAGTGTCAATGCATGAACATTGATGAATTATTCCATGTGTTTGGAGAAAGTCTCCCATGATGTTATTGACGTATTCTGTACCATTGTCAATGTGTAAAATTTGAATTTGTGTCTCTAATTGTGCTTGAATCATGGAATGGAAGTTTATAAACATGGAACAAATGTCAGACACATTTCAAGCATTGAAAGTAAAGATGACTCATCCTAAAGTATCATAGCATAATTTTACTATTTTTAGGAACAAACGCAAAATTAAAACTTTAATTTGACATTGTTTACTCACATCAGTCTCTTCAAAGTAATAAAGTCCTTCACTTTCCTTAGCACTATCAATCGTCTTTCCCGATAATAGGTTCCAAAAAATACAATGAGACGGAAGAAATTTAACAAAGCAATTGGAAGTTTTTTTAGCTGGCTTATATATAATAAATTGCATGATAAATTCGGAACATGAAGGACAGACTCTAAAGTTATAGAATCAGAATTTTAAATACTCAATTTTGCTGCAACGATATATAGGTAGCTATCTGCAATTTAACTTTAAGATTGCCAAGACATGTGGAATACGAGGAAAATAGGTGGTAGGTGTCTGTCGTGTGGTCAGATGCTCCAAAGTCGATAATCTAAGATGTTTTAGATTGGGTGATGGATTTTAAGGCTCTTAAAAAATCACTTCTGCTGGGCTAATGAACTTAAATGATTATTTTTGGGGGTTTGACTTATTGATTGAAGGTTAGAAAACATTTTGTAGAGTTGCTCCATTTGCTCGGCATTAAAGGCATTGCTTGACTTCTTGGACTTTTCTATTTGATAATCAATAGACACTTGATATTCCCGATTTCTATTACTTTACCTCAGTTTCCAATTGACTAGCTTTCTAGAATATCCCAGCATGTATCTTCATTGTGTTGTGACTTGTGATAGTGTTCACATCAGGGTCGACCCTTTTGCTATTTTGGACCTAACCCAATTGTTGACCCTTTAGAGTATAAGTCGAAAGCACCAAGCCCATCACCTAAATTATCAAGCCCAATATTAGAGGTCGCCTTATTATATAAAGTGGTAATTACATAAAATCAGGTGTTTAAAGATTGGTTTTTAAAAATCGGGTCTAAAATTTATTTATTCAAAAATCAGGTACTATATTAAAACCTAATTCATGACCTAATTTATCTCTCCTCCCTTCCCCCCTCTCTCGCGCTACCCTCCTCTTCCCTTCTCCCTACTTTCCCTACCCCTCTCTCCCTCGCCTCTCTCTACGTTCGATGCTGCTGCACGAACGGTAGGCAGAACCGTCACAACGCCGTTCGTGCAACAGTGTCGACGCTACCGACGTTGTTTGTGTGGTGGTGGTGGTGGTGGTGGTGTAGTTGATCTGGCGGTTGGGGAGGGTTTGAATGTTTTTTTGTGTGGTGGTGGTGGTGTTTGTGTGGTAGCGATTTTGTGGTAGAGACGGTAGATCTAGTGGTGTTGTAGTGTGTGCGGGGTGTTGCTGTTGCGGTGTGGTGTTGTTGGTGTTGCAAAAATGACGGTGGCGACAATGGCGTTGGTGATGGCGATAGTGGTGTGGTGATTTGTTGGCAATGGCTTTGTTGTTGGTAGTGTTGTAGTGTTGTGGCGATGGTGGCTGATGAGGGTGGTTGCAAGTGGTTGTAGTGGCAGTGGTGGTAGTGTTGGTGACAGTGGTATATGATCTACTATTTGATGGTATGTGACTAAATATTTGGTAATCTGTGACCAGTTACTCAACTGTGACTTAACAATTTAATAATATGACTCAAAAATAATATGTGATCAACCAATTTAAAATCTTTGACCGCCAAATAAATTTGACTAATTGATTTAATAATATGTGACCAATAAATTAATTGTGATTTATAATTATGTATCTGTGACCATTAATTTTATTACCGTGACTTTATTATATTTAATTAATAATATATATACATGAATTTTAAATTTTCAAACTATAAACCTGATTTGATTTAAACTATACACCTGATTTATGATTTTTTCCCTTGCACAAATTAGAAGGCCTAATTCCCTTCAATAACATGTTAGAAGCCTCAATCCCAAGCACTCCACTAGAATCGAGCCCANTATATACATGAATTTTAAATTTTCAAACTATAAACCTGATTTGATTTAAACTATACACCTGATTTATGATTTTTTCCCTTGCACAAATTAGAAGGCCTAATTCCCTTCAATAACATGTTAGAAGCCTCAATCCCAAGCACTCCACTAGAATCGAGCCCATATCATCAACTTCCGTCAACTCTCTTCTCGCCTCTCCTCTGCGAAGACTTCTCACGACGACAATAATGGTTGCGACTGAGTATTCTACCCCTAATGTCGTCCAGGTCATGATAGAGCCCAACTAAGAACTCGAAAACCATTTCATTCTCTAGCTTTCTCCAATAATATCATATTAAAATTTGTATCTCCATCTTACAAGATTAACCTTATTAAGAGAAGTAATCCAAACCCTTATAAGTTGGCCCATCTTTTCATTTTTGTTTGATATCGAATTTTATCTCTTAACATGTCCATTATTTTGAGAGGTGGCTTGTTTAAACAAATCAATCTTAAAATTCGTATGCTTACTTGTTGGAGCTTATTGAGTTTTGATACCATAAAAATGAAATTGAAAAAAAAAAAATTAAAAAAAAATCTCTATTTCCCATTAATAATGTACGGTATGCGATCCGTATTTATGGTACAAGGAAGACAAAAATGAAAGGAAAAATACAAATCTCCTACAATCTCTAAAATTTACAATAATCAATTATATATCCTATATATAGAAAGAGGAATCTCCAATAATAATTCCTAATCAAGGCTCCAATCATCTCGGGATTTCAACAAATAAACATGAAAGTTGAAACACAAGTAAAAAATTTAGTCTTCGCATCAACATACAGTAAATTTATGTATTATATAAAATCTTAAGCTCAAAAGAGAAATTTCTTTACTCATACACATTCCAAAAAGATAAATAAAGGGACAAGAAACAAAGTAAAAGACTGTCCCTCATGGCTACCTACTATATCAATAAAAACATATCCAAGTCAGAAGCATATAATTTTATACCTTTTACATGTGATAAGAGGCTAAAAAAAAGGCCCTACTATGTACCTGATATGCCATTTTGGCTTTGTGCTGGATAGTGTTAAAAATAGAAAGATGTTGAGTCCTGCATGCCAAACATGAGGGTAGGGGTATTTGACTCGGTATGCCCACAAGTATTTTACACGTTTCCAACTTTACCTCACAACAAAGTTGTAAAGAAATGCAACTTCAATTCTCCCCTCGAAACCATTTCAACATCATACTTCTTTACCGAAATGTATGTTCGACTATCCATGGAAAAGCACGAACCTCAAATTTTTCATGGATCTCGAGTGCTCCTCTGCTAAATAAACTTTGCAATTCAGTATTGGATCAGAAACCAATCAAGCCCCTGACCTGAAGCACCAATAATCCGTATTTTTCACTAAAATCCATACATCACAAAGCAGAAACCAGTTGTAACCAAGCTTGCCAAAGCATCATGATAGCATATTGCAGCTATATATTCAACTCAAATAACTCTTAGCGCTTCGAGCTATAACCTACATGTACTGAGCCAACCACTGTTTGCACATATCAAGAACTGGAAGTGCATTCGCATGTAAAGCCTGCACAAGAAGATAAATATATAAGTTTGCCCCAAGTAACAAGTCTTTTAGGACGAAATCCATCCGTAATAAAGTTTTAAGTTCGTATAATAACAGAGGCTGCAAATGCAATGTTACGCATAAATTAAGGACCTCTCCCCCCTCTCTCTATTTCTACTATATCGTGAATCATTCCGGGTCATTGCTAAATTTACTGGCATGTCCAAAGCAACAATACAATTTAAAATACCTAGTACATGTATAAATTATTGTGAGGTAGAATCTCAAAAATGACTGCCAATTTTCACACTGCGTTCAATCTAGGTTTAGAAATGAGAACTTAGATCACTATCTGACGATCAGTATAGGAGCATCAAGCTAAATGTTTTTACCAAAAAAGAAATTGAAGTTCAGGTGAAAGAAAGACCTGATGTGCAACATATTGAACATCAGCAACACTTCCACTCTTAGATGCAATCTGGAAAGCACTTTTAAGGCGACCACAAACAACACAGGCCAACACTTTCCTGCAAAATCGGAATAGGCATATAGGGCATTCATATTTCAGTTGGTGATGGGGAAATCTAAATTAAAATGTATGAAGAGGAGATTTACAATAGAATACATATTTAGTAGCTGATGTATCATCGAAGGCTTATGGATCCATAGTTCTAAAGGAGTTGCATTGCAGTCCTTTCTTCCCACCCACTTGCAAAACAGGGTTCTTTCCCTTTGTGTGCGGTTTTGAAATAGCATACTAATGGTCCAACCAGGAGTAAAGGTGTCTTGCATAGGGGCTATTGAAAGATATTCATTCCAAGGAAATATTGAACTGTTGAAATTCAAACATAAACTACTAAAGTACTACTTTACATTTTTTTAGGCCACAGATAAATGACGTGTGCATTTAAAATACTCCATTAGTTTAGGCAGAAGAAATTAAGTTACTGGAGACCTCAATGAGAGTAGTATCATATGCATGACCTGTGGTTCTTTCGTTACTTGAGGCATCGTTATGCATAGGACAACAACATTTAAGATTTTTTTTTTCTTTTGACATGCACTCTGATTATCGGATACATCAATCCACACCTTCCAGGTACAGAGTATTTCCAGTTATAGCTTCACTATTTGAAAAACTCTGAAGGAGCCCCTGTTTGACAGATTTTTTTTGGGAAAGAATGAGTTTTTGAATAGTAAATTTTGGGCGAATGTGTGGTTAAAAAGTAAGGAAAAATATTTGGTTTACGTGAAGAATATTTTATTGAGAACGTGTGGTTGAAAATAAGTACGAGAAAAAAAGAAAGAGAGAATGGTTGTCAAACAAAGGCTAAATCTTAAGCTAAGAGGTCTGAATTATTTTACCTGTGGTTGCTAGTCAACATGTCAATGAGGCGATCAGGGCGTTCCTTGTGTTTGTTGGCGTACACATTAATTGCTGCCCCCAAGACCTACAAGACCCAGATGAAATGTATATTTTATATGATCTGCAACAATTCTAAGTATTATTTATACTATATAGAGTCCAAAATAAAAAAAAATTTAAACAGATCAGGAGAAGCATTATAACAACAACGAAACCTGATAACAATTATTATCATCTATTGTAACAAATAGGAAGAAACATTATAACAACAAAACCTGATCCCAATCATCATCTTCTATTGTGCCTTTAATGTTTCTGAAAAACTCAGTCAATTGACCTCCCTTCTTTCTTTCAGCAAGTGATGATGCAACACCAGCATATATGTCAACAGCTGCAATAATATCAGGAAGAAAGAAAGGTAAATTTCCTAGTCTTATATCAGATATAAGTCCTGCTGGGACACAAAAAGGGATTGACATTATTTGTGATTTAATGACACTACCTGGAAGATTAAATTGATATATTATTCGGAAGGCCAAATCAAAATTCTTCTCAACAAGAGTTTCAGCAATTTCGCGTCTTCTCCTGCATTAGTACAGACACAAACCAACGTTAAATTTATTCTAGATCACTTCTTAAGCATTAACAACATAAAGAAGAGTTCAGCAACATCAATTCATTAGGTATTCGCTGAAAGACAAAAGAACAAAATGGGAAAAGATACTAAAGACTTCAGCAGCACTAATGCCTTTCATGCACAATTGGGACTGACAATGAAAGAAATTGACTTAACTGGTCGTACAATTCCTGTTACCAATCCGGTGCAAATGCGCACATTTTTTTTTTTTTCTGCATGCGTGTCTGCATTAATTTAGAGCACAAATACTCTTGACAAACAACATCCTGCATAGTTTGTACAACATGAAAGCCTCACAGTAGAATTTTGAGAACTTGACAACTTCAATCTGTAACCACGCCTACCTATCTAAACCTACAGGGAAAATCTTGTGCAAAAGGAAATTTTCTGCCAAAATGCAACTGATCCAATTAGGGTTCTGTTTGCATGAATTTTGGCACACTTTATGTTGCAGGCAATATTTAAAAAATATACATGTTGCCCTCTCTAATAGCTTAAGCTTTAAATCGAGTAGTTCAATATGGTATCAGATAGTCAAAAGGTCCTGGTTTCTCACCAACACTCGTTTATTAACATTATGCACATGCAAGACTTTGATGGAAAAAATGAATGAAATGAACCCTCATGTAAGGGGGCCTGTTGAAGGCAATACTTGAATGATATACAACTGGTCGTTTCTAATAGCATAAGCTTTTTGCTCAAGAGTTCAACGCTTATATTTACATGTTCATGTATTTACACTATTCAGAAAGAGTGAGGAACAGGATGATTTCAGAACTCCTCTAACTTTGATTTGACGCTTGGAAAATTGCACAAACCTGAAAGTTTCAGGATCCTGTGGATTCCCAAAAAGAGAGTGTTTCCACTGTGGTCCCTCTGCATCACTAAAGCATTTCACGACATCCAACTGAAAGTCCAGATGAGTGCAATCACGTGACTCAAGTTCACATATCAATAAATAAGTACGCATAATTCAGAAGAATAAAAGGAAACATGATAAGTGCAGAAATTATTATTAATAACCATAAAAAACAACTCAATGACAAGCTGTGATTAAATAGTCAAAACAGTGGATGATGTTTTAGCCAATGCTGAATCCTCAGAAGGCAACCTATCCATACCAAGATACATGACTAATGAAAATGAAATCTCATTATGGTTCTGCAGTCAAAAAATGGCCACAAGAAAAAAGAACTCTTAAGACATAACTGAGGTCTAAAATTGATATAACTGCACCATTTTCCCATAAATACTAGTATACTGGAAACACTTCTTTCTTCCATAATTTGGACCTTAGCTCCATCGAACAATATGTTATTGCTGAAATAGGAAGAATTGAAACCTTAGATCAAAACACCATGTATGGATGGTACGAACTGCTTCTCATGGATTTTCATAACCTCGCTGTGCAAAAATGATAGGTGCAGACTCAATGTTTACTATACATATTATAATATATTAAAGGCTAAGGATACATGTTTTTCTGATTTAAACCTCACACGTGGTTCTTGATAGAGGAGAGGATTCATGAAGCCAAGCCACATAATTATGAGATAATGCTCGGTTGAGTTGAATTGAGCAACTTAGTTTGGAAGATGGATGGGACTAAGGTTAAAATCCACATCAATCATTATGCATGTGGAGCCGCATCGAGATCTATGAATTATCCAACAATAACTCAAAAGGAATCCTGCACATAAAGCACTATACATTGTGCTGAATGGTAACTGCGTTAACTTCCCCCCACCCCTGCTCCCCCACCACCAAAATAAAAAAGGGAAATCCTCCTCAGATGCCTATTTAGAGCCATATGGCGAGTCCATTCAAAAGCAAATGATTTATGTAACCAAAGGCTATCAAATTTTAGGATTATCAGCCAAGTCTCACAACATATTAAGTTTCCCTACGTAGATTTAATTGCTTTTCTTACAAAAGTTATTTTCATCAACATAAAATTTTCTTTTAATTGTTTCATTTTGGCACCTGAATTCCAACACGAGCAGAAAATTTGAACAGTCCTTCTTCAGTAAGCTTCTCATAAGCATTTTTTCCCCGAATACCTTTGGCAACCAGTTTGGTAGAATCTCCAACTTTAGATCGTGCCGACAGCCCTTCATCAAAATGTGTCTGCACCAAAAACAGTTAGGATCTGTAAAAGTGGAAGAAAATGTTAAAATATAAAGAAGTTCCAAGTGAGTGGACATTGCACACTGTCATTATTATGTTTCAGAAATCGAACTACAATGTAATTAACGCGAACCAGGAATATACAAATTCTAGATAACTACCAGTCACATTTAAGACTTCACGCTTTACAGAATATGGCCAAAATTATTTTGCGTTGAAGATGAAATTTAAATGATATACATGTGACCATCTTTATCAACCTAAGCATTTAGATCAAGTGGTCCAGCATGGTATCAAAATAGGTGAAGGAAGTGTTCAAGTGTAATACCCCCAACCACGAAAGTTTAAGAGATTTGATAGATATTAGCGGTCGGGACAGCCCGTTAAGTGGGACCCGGGTCGTTACATCAAGTCTCACCATCACCCATTTATTGAAATTTTGCACGTCCCAAGCTTTGAAGGGAAAAATGAACACGGCCTACATGTGATGGGTATGAGACAAAATTTAAAAGATATACATGTGATCCTTTAACAGCTTAAGCTTTAGACATCGTTGTGTGGTTGGTATTGTTTGTGTCAACAAAAAATTAGAAATATCCATAAACTTACGCTAACAAAACCAACTGGAAAGACATGGTCACTGCAACTCATATGAGATTCGAGGAGAAATAAATAGAAGAATGTGCTTTGAGAGAATTTCAAAGCATCATGCACTAAACCCAAATCTTGGACAGTAATCCTTAAGTGCTACACATAAAAAGATCAAGCATTCTGCTACTTCACCAGTCAAGAATTCTTCTTCTTATTTGAAATATTGAGCTATAATTCCCACAAATTAACTGACTCTTATGTTATTCTAGTTCTCTGAACCATGCAATGTCCATGTTGAAATTGCATTGATATGACAAAAATTTATATACCTCTCCAGCCCATGACATTTGTCCTGAGCAATGCAATCAACGTTTACTAGCAAATCATGTCATCTCTCATTATTACATGTACACATTAAAGGTAATGCATTGATTTTTTATCTATTTCCTTGTGTAAATATTATAAGGAAAACTGAACAGGGCATAGTTTTGAATGTAGTATAATACAATGTATAGTTTTTAATTATTAAATTTTAAGTTTTACATATATATAGAAGTGCAATAATTTTGAGATTAATTGTTTCATACTTTAATTTAAGTTAGCCCCAATTTGTGAAAGCTTATAAATTATAATTGTTTCATACGTTTACCTATTTTTCAATCACATATTAATTGGGACCCACTACTTAAAAGCAATTATAAGCTTTGACAAATATGCACTTTATAAGTTTTCATATACAATTAATTTAGCACATTGAAGAATTAGCAGACCAACCATCTATTTTTGAGATGTGAAGCATGATCTTGTTCTAAAATAATATTGAGGAAGTGTTTAGATTATCTATATGCTGCATAACCTGATCATACTGATAAAGAAAGGTTCTTGAACTACATAGTAACTGCATGAAATTTTTGAATAAATGGTCTTCAGTCAGAAACCAAAAACAAATACACGTTAACTCGTGTATAGAAATCATGATCATGCTAAATACTTAACCACCTCCAACAAGCTCATTTTGCCTTCTAAATCTTGAAAGTAAAACAATATAGGAAGCATAATGTTGATACATAACAAGGCAATATTTTGAAGAAAGTGATGATTGACCTGGGCACGTTCCAAGTGCTTTAAAGCTTCTTCTTGAGAAGCAGAATTCATGAACAACTGAATACAGCAAAGCCCAGCAGCCACATGGTCTTTTTTTATCACCTGAACAGCAAAGTCAGATAAAATAAAATGAGCATTACCTGTCTAAGAAAGTTATTTTAGGTAAGTAATAAAAATTGTTTTTTGTGAGAGTGAACCAAATCAGCTCATATATGAGAAAATTACGTTTTCATGAGTACTATTAATAGGCTCAACAATCCCTGAACATGTACGATATTTTGTTCATATAATACGTAATATTCCTAACTCTTATTCAACCTTTCTGCCGCTCAATCCACATCACACCTCACCCCATTAAAGAACTCAACATGTGTTTAACATCTGTTCAAGAAAATCTAAGGAATTGGTCATAGTGCCTCCATTCAGTGCAATCTTCGTCAGTGAAATATTTTTCTCACCAAGAACCATCATGATGTAGAATGCAATGAACAAGAACAAGATTGAGAAGGAGAAAGAGAGAGAAGAAAGAGAACAAGAGGAAGAAAATTTAATGCATCGGTTAAAATGTTTGTATTACCATGAATAAAACACTCTTCATATAGAGTCTAATTAAACCTAATATGAGAAGGAAACAAGTAAATAAACCCTAATTAGTCAAACTAGAAAACCTATCAAACAATAACCTAAATCCTCTGATGCTCGGAATCTTTGAAATTGTCGGAGTACTCGTGTTGGACACGACATAACATTGGTATGGGTATGGGATATGTGTCATATCCTCCAAGTTTCAACCGGACACTTCGTCATTTTTGCTTTTTCTTCTTTTCCTTTCCTTTTCCTTTTCTTCTTTCCCACTTCCACTCTCTATAAACTTAGCGTCGTCCTCGAGAGGGTGGAGAAAGGCGGCGGCTCTTGGTTTTACCTTCTTTTTCTTCCGTTCTTTTTTCTTTCCATTTTCTTCTTTTTTTTCCTCCTTCTCTCTCGCTGTATCGGTGATTTAGGGTTTTGTTTATATAAAATGAAAATGGATTTCATATAATGCTACTTAGTGGCTCCACTAAATCCAAATTACAATCAAGTTCCTTATTTTATATTTTATATAACATTTCATAATTCCTATAATTGAAAACTAGACCCCAAAATTCTATTTTATTCGTCTTAAACTCCTTATTAAATACTCATTTTCTTTATTGTGAATAATTAGTTTTGGTCTATTCAAAATGATATCCTGAATTAGTAAAAAATTGAAATTTGAAAGACGTACTCAGGTACCCGTGTATGAAATTTGGACTCTTTTTACTTTTTAGTCATGTCCCCGTATCCTACATTTTAGAATATAAAAGATCCGACACTTAGATACGTATCCGTACCCGATACCCGTACCCAAATCCGAGCATCATAGCGTAAATCTAGTCAAACTAGGAAACTAAAACAAAATAGAATAAACTAATATAGAATTAAACTATCATTATTTACATCATTTTAGCTTTTGCTTTGATTACTGGTCTTGCCGTAATTCTATTCCAATCCAGAGTTTTCATAGAAGCTACATCTGGATTTTATATCGATGTCAAATTACACTTTCTTAGCACATCGACTTGGCTCATATCAGTCGTACACAATGGTGAGTTGCGCTTCAATTGCATAATACATCAGTAGATTATTAGCTTACCCAATTTTAAACCTTGGTCAAGAAACAAAATGTTGACTTCCAGGTAAAAGGAAAAATTTCAGAGAGAAAACGCGCCAATTTATAGATCAATGAACATGTGATACTGTAGTCATGAATGTGTCGATCAATTCATAAATAATTTGTCAGTGAGTGGTTCTTTTTGCATTATTTCTCAACAAGTCCATTCAGAATGGAACTTGATCTCTGGTGGATGAATTGTTCAAAATCTTAAGAAGTTGAGCCTTGGAGAACTAAAGAGTGACATGTGAGGTACAAGATCCATGTATATGATTTCAGTATTTTCTTATTTTATTTTTTTTTTTCCGATTTGGCTGAAATGAAATTAAAATGAGAAAAGCAAAATGCAAATACCTGGAACTTGTACAAGTAATTAAAATGCTTGTGGGTTTCACAATAAAGGCAGATGCGGGCAAGAGCTGCAGTTGTATACTGATTCATCGACTGTTCCTGTAACGATACCCTTGACAATATCACTTCCTCTAGGACAGGCATGGCACCATAACCAACACACAAGTCGCATAAATCGTCTATTGTTCCATAATCGGTTGCCAAAGGATCTGTTCTTTGAGGAGGAGAAGAAGAAGTAACCACTCCTAGTGATGATAGCTGAGGAGGAGGGGGAGAAGAGTTGGCAGGGAAAAACAACGAGCAAGCCTCTTCATAATGGCCATGCCTAAACAAGAAACTGAGCAAATGGGGACGAGCATACTGCAATATAAATGCATATTCATTAATAATACATATATCACAGCTTAAGTAGTTGACCAGAAATAATATGCGCACAACCAGGAAAAGAAAGAATGACAAAAAAATGTGAGTAAATTATTGAAAGTGGCATTCCAGAAGGCATGGAAAGCATAAACAAAAGCAAAAGAATGTTAAAAACAAAACAAGACAAAATTGACAATATCCACAAAGGGTGAAAGAACAAATAAAACATCAAAGATTTGACATACAGTGCTGCATTATTAAATAGCAGTAAAGTCTTAGAAAACCACCGAATCTCTCAATCAACATCTTAGCTAACAAATTGTGTTACATTGAAGAAAAAAAATGCTGCATTCATAAATGAGTCAAGCATGTTATAATGTCGGAATATAAAGTAACAAGTAAATCTGAATCCTTACTTCTTGCAAATAGTTAACACATTCAAGGTATCTAATGCTGTCAAGGTTGCTGCGGGGACCATCATCCAGATCTGGATTATTCACAGAATTATTATTTGCAGCTTCTTGAGACCTCCTAGATCTCTCAGAACGAGGAAATGTTGATGGCATGTACAAAACATTGAGATAGGAATCAGCTGAAAGAGGATCATCCAAGACTGCTGGTGCACTTCTAGCCAAATGTTCATACCTACATCATATGTTGAATGGACACTATTAGGTGAATTAGTTAATCATTTTCGTATTAGCAAATTAAAATTGTGCTGATGAATACTTTATGTGTCCCATCATGTTATCCATTTAACCAAAGTTTCAGCGATTTAAGGGAGCTCAAGTGATTTGCATGATCCCAGAGTAAACATTGGTATATATATATACATAATAAGCCTCATAAAGCAAATGTCATGAAAGAATCATTTCAAATAACTCGAATCCAATTTGACAAACTGATATGAATTGGAATAATTAGACTCAAGAAACAACCGTGTAGTCTAAAGAATAATGCTTGAGACATACTCCAACGTGCACAAGCACAACCCTATATATGTGCATACAAAGAATCGAACACAGAAACACAACAGACCACAACTTATCCTGAAGTGAGAGAAGTTCAAAAAAGAACGCAAACAAACAAGGGGAGTAAATTATACATTCAGCACTATTACACAATGAAGACGAGTTCCAAGGAAGCTTTCAGGGATTTGAGCATCACCATAGCTCTACGAAGTGGAATCATTACCTCTGAATTGAATTCTTGTCTAAATGGAAGACTTGTTGTCAACAATGCAGCTAAGTGCAACTATAGACAAGCAATTATGATTTAAGTGATTGTTCATCCTAACGAGTTTCACATTAAGAATTTAATCTTTCCATGTTTAATTCTACCATTTTTTAGAGACTCACATTTTAACCAAGGAAAAATAATAAAAAGATAGTTGAAGACGATATTTAAATGCTATACATTTTGCCCTATCTAACTTAGCTTTTACATCAAGTAGTTCAACATGATATCAGAGCAAACAAAGGTTCAAGTCTCGCCGTCACCCATTTAAATGACTTGTCCACGTGTTAGGCTTTGATGTAAAAAAAATAAATCCCAACTAAATATGAGGAGGAAAATTGAAGATAATATTGAAATGAAAATTTGAGCCTAGATCAAGTGGTTCAATATAAATAATAATATGAGACATGTAGCCTTTTATGTTTATATTTTACTTCTTCAGATCCAAAGCAATCCCACTCTACAACAAATTATTTAAGTTCAATATACAAGCAGTAGAACCACTACCCAACAAAAAGAATCTTATACAGTTTCATTGTGAAATATATCTCCCCAATATAGTGACATTCCACTCATAAGCACATAATTCAATTGCAACGAAGTAGAATGCCTAACTGCTGCTAGGCTATAAATATAGATAACGGAACAGACGGATTGCAGAGAATAGAAATGAATGATTAGTTGAGTTTCTTCCAAGCTTATACGAAATTCAAAAATTGCATGCAATCTTACATAGACCGAACAGATGAAACGTCAACTGGTGGACCTCCTTCAATAGTATTGATTATCTCCAGAATCATGGGAGCAGGATCACCCTTATGTAATTGAAGAGCTTGCCTAGGCAGTATCACATAAATGTTAAGCAATCCAGAAGGCATAACCCATAGTCCAACAAACAAACAAAAGATACAAAAAGAAGAAGAAATTGTCGAAAATCATTTTGTAACAAGATGTCAATCTCAAGCTGTGTTCGTCACTTTATACACATGAAGAAACGTGCGTGTGTGTGTGTGACTTCACCTACTTGAATTTTACACGAGCTTGAGCATAGTGCTCCATCCGAATCAGAGCATGGCCCCATGAATTCCATACTGGGAAAACCTCAATCTGAAGTAAGTTCGAAAAATAAATCTTAGATATTGAAAACATTGAAGCAACCAAGTTTGACAGTTGTATCCATTCTATATACCTTACACTTCTTGCAAGTATATACCGCCATGCTGTATCGTTCCTCTTGGATCAAGCGATCTCTAAGATGTTCGGATGACCCTTTGTCGGCAATGTCATCAAGTGAGGCAGCTATCCCAGATCCCAGAAGGCTTTGCAGCAATTCAGCACGTCCTAGCCAAATGTCAACCTGTGATAGTGCTTCGGATAATTCATCCGTAGACTGGCTACCCACACTAGAGCTACCAGCATCAGAGGATGCATCATCAGCATCCCTACCTTTTTCAGAATTACTAGACAAATCACTAGTCCCAGAAAGTTTTCTAAGCTGGGATTTAGCAAAAAGCAGACCCTGCAAGGTGCAGATAAATTGATGTATTAATTTATGTACGATAGTGCTTTAGTTTCAAAGCTGTACCAAAATGGATACCTGCACAAATGTTTCCGTCGCATGATATGCTCGGCCAACCGTTTCCATTGATGCATTTTCACGTAATTGCTGGGAGCTTAACACATTTCTCATCTGACTAATGCACAAGTCCAGTGCACCTTTGCCAGCTACACTTTCATCCGAACATAGTGACAGCAATGCCTTAGAACAAAAGATACAAATAGTTAAGTAGGCTTAGCAATGTTTATAACAGCTAGGATAGTGCATATAAAAGCATTAACTGCAAAATTTGACCCAAACTGAACGTAGCCAGAAACCCTGATATATTCAAATAATCAAAGTCTAAGATTTTATTTTTGCAACTGTATCTCACTAAACAAGAAATCAAGTACAGAACATATATACGTTGCATCTGGTTAAATCTGGTTGTGCCATTGTAACGGACG
This sequence comes from Fraxinus sp. D2006-0159, assembly GCA_903798375.1. Classification (NCBI taxonomy): domain Eukaryota; kingdom Viridiplantae; phylum Streptophyta; class Magnoliopsida; order Lamiales; family Oleaceae; genus Fraxinus; species Fraxinus sp. D2006-0159. The sequence continues at coordinate 19,551 of CAIGRQ010087651.1, forward strand.
GTCATAGATTCCATTTTTCCCTATTTTTTGGATACACAGGAGGCTTTAAGGCTCATGTTTGCAGATGCTAACTGCCAACAAGTCCTTGTAAAATAATAAAATTGAATATATACTAATTGTGCTTTACAAGTGGCCTCCAATAGAATGAAATAAGAAGCCCTATTGCACTTCATTGACAAGTGATGTAGAAGTGCACTTAGTCCACAGTGCAGTCAGATGATAAGCTACAGCTAGATCTATCTCAAAAGCTTTGTTTCCAACAGTGCAGTTAGTGCTAACAAGTAGGAGTGAATCATAGAGCCCAACAAAGCAATGTTGCAGAGGAGTTAAATCAAAAATCACAGCTAGATCCACCACAACAGCTATGTTTCCAACCTGATGCGACACCACATGCAAGCGTTCTGAACACCAAAATTTCTGCAAAGAGAATGATACAGCTGCCTAACGTTTCAACAAATTGTTCAATATGGACAGAAGTCACTTAGCCCAGATCTATCAGAATGTAATTTAGGGATTGGATGTCCATCGTGCCAACACGTGCATGCAGAGAGAGAGAGAGAGAGAGAAGCATACTTGAAGTGTTCATAAAATTTCATAGCTTCATACCTCAAACCCACTCACCCAATTCAGCTTCAAGACCTTGATAAATTCCAGAACACTAAAATAAAAACAGAATAATTCCTAAACAAGAAACTTTTCTTCCACTTGAGTCGGAGAAGTTTAATCATGACTCACTGCAGAATAGGAAAAATGCGTAGATCTATTATCTTATAAACTGCGACAAAATAGAAAAAAAAAACTCTTGTTTCTACAAATTAATCTTATTTGGATAAGCATTTAAGGAAAGTCTGACGAACTTTTAAATACTAGATCAATTTATTTTCATTAGAAAATAAACAGATAGGGCCACTCATTATTTGTCCGGACAGTGCAGTGTCCAGGCCAGTCTGGAGAGGCAAGCATTGCTGGGCCTAACTTTATGGGCCTGTGACCCATGTGGGATTTCTTTAATTTCTTTGTTTTCTCAGAAAATTAACTAAAATATAAACAAAATGTTCAGTCCAGTGGCCCAGATGGGAATTCTTTTAATGGGTGGGTTAGGCCTTTGTCCAGGCAACCACCCCATTTTACACCACTACCTCCGCCATCAAAGGTCAACATCTGTCGAAACGTTTACAAACCTTAAAACACCATCTGAACAACCAAAAAACTACACTGTCGCCTTTACAACCATCATCGTCAACCCACACTACAGATACAGTCCAACCACCATCACTGCTGCCATAACCTCAACTATAGACAATACCCTAAAGTCAAAATAACCACAAAAAACACCTTGCCATCATTAATACCAATACAATGCTACTCATCACCATCATGGGCCAAGCCCAATACCTCCACCATTACACCTCCACCTAAACTGCCCCAACATCCAACATAACAATAACCACAGAATGCCCCAAACAAAGTAACGTCACTTAAAGCTCAACCACCATTACCACTTTCCATCAATATCCAAAATGTAAACCATTGAAGGCCACATATAGAATGGGGAATAGAGATTTGAGACAGGATCGGAGGGTAATGGGGCAAATCTGGTGAAGGGTGGTTCAGATATGAAGGCGGAAAACCGCTTCATATTTTAATGGAGGGCTCAGTTGTTAAAGATGGGGGACTTAGTTTCTGAGAAAGGCAAAGGGGGGAATTGTTTCAAAACATTCAAATAAGGGAACATGCTGATCCTCACAAAACACAGGCAGTTTATAAACAAATGTGAGAGGCTAATTTTTTTCAGAAAGTGTAGCTCACAAAATTCTCAATAATGACACAAATCACTATGATAGATGCTACTGTACCTTGAAGAGAATGATGTCTGGGGCACTTTCATATTGATGAGAGGAACGAACAACTCCATCCTTCTCTGGATCACCTGTGAGCATCCACTCCGCGGAAATTGAAACAGAAGGAAGCCTTTCTTGCCCATCTGCAGTGAATAATGAAACACGGTCTTCTTGAATACCAGCCATTGCCTCCCAAGCAGCTTTGTCAGATTGTGTTAATCCAGAGCTCTTTCTCTTCCTATAACTGTCCTTTGGGGCATTCTTATCTCCTGTGTTACGAGCTGTCCAAGAAAATGCTCTGCGAGCCTCTTTTTGCAGGTTACTTAGCGTAAAGGATGACCGAGTAGGTGTGCTAGCCTTCATTTTTTGCTTTGTTCTAGGACCTGAAACTGATATCCTCGAATCCCTGGTGGGGGAACTGATGCTAATAGCAATAGCTTTGGCAGCATATGCAAGAATCATTTTATTCTCTCTCAATGAAGGAAACTCTTTAAGAATCTGCAAGGTTATATTACCATATATATCATGACACAAGCCAACAGAACATCAAAATTATAATGATTAACTAAACAATAAATGTACCAGAGAAGCAGATTGCAGCTGTTTTCTCATCAGCAAGACCTCTAGAATCAAAAGAGGATGCTCATGTAGGGAAGAGCATCTTTGCTGCCATGGTAATGGCAGTGCTGCCAATACCCGAAGGCCTAAAGCCCATGAGTTAAGCCGAGAGACATCAACCTCTGACAGATTACTATCTTTTCTCTTGAGGAAGAAGTGCACCTTCATCGAAAATCAACACATCGTTTTACTTTAATAGGAATGGGTCAAACTCATGGTCATCAATTTTCAGCTGTGACCTCAAGAGAAAAGGAGAAGGAACTAGGCAAACTTATAGCTACTTACAAGAAGTTGCTTAGATCGAAGGTTGGGTAAAAGTTGCATTGCACTCATTGCCACGGGCAAAGCATCGTCAGAGTCGCGCAAAGAAGACAAAAAACGTGAAGCTTCTGCAGGACCTCCACCATTTAGAGGATCTGCTGTGAGAAGCTTGACAAGTTGACGACCTTGCAGTTCTCTCCGCAATTCAATAGAAAGTCCAGCGCATTCAGCCACTTCTAGAGCAGCAGATACAGCTCCTTTCTCGGCCAATCTAAGAGCAAGACCTTCAGGATCTTCCTTACAATCTGTCTCAACCTGAAAAGATGGATAGAATAATTGAAACCACGAAAATGATTAGGTTGACCTGGATGTGATATACAACATAACTCCAAAAGAAGAAAGGAAAAACTATATACTGAACGACTCTTTTTCATCTCATGCGTGATACTAAAAGTAAAGTTTCACCTCTTGCCAGCTGTTGTAGTGATCATTTGCACATAATATGCGTTTGTATCTCAAGAGAGCTAGTCTCCTTTCAACAACCTACCAAAAGTAGGCCATATAAACAAGGGTCAGCTTGTTATAATCCTTCCTTGAAACAACATTCCTAGTGTTACTGAAAGTTCGAAATGCTATAGTATGTAATATATCATTTCAGTACCTCAATTTTAAGTAAGTCACCATCAGACAAATGACAACTACACATAGTAAGAACATCCAAAGCTGCTTCTAGCTCCCATCTATGCAAGTATCTGAAATATACATATTCAACATTTATAAGACGATATAGAACACAAGAAAAAGAAAAAATCTTATAAGAGCATTTTTCAGTGGCAAAATGTTTAAGGCAGGTAATCTTTGTTTTTAAAATTTAAAACTCTTATAATTGGCAGCGTAGCAAAAAAGGGTTAGATGGTTAGAACAAAGCTTTTTGTCTAAATATACTTGTCAAACCTATCTTTCATATTATTACTTGAAAATACAATCTGTCTATTGAGAAAGAAAGATATTGTGATGCAGAATTTCATAGAATCAACACTCTTTCGGTAATATCAACCACACGAAACTTCCGAGTATTGAAGAAAAAGATCGAGGTTTTTTTGAGTTATGAGAAAAGGCAAACTTCTTGACATCATGAAAGAGAGATAGAATAGAGAAAATAATCTCTGTATTTCGATGTATTAATCAGCCCCTATTACAACCTATTTATATTACACAAGAAGAAAAAAGGAAACTAATCTTCTAAGTTAGGAAACAAATTAACCTACCAATTATCCTAAAAGCACAATCTCTACTTAATACAATTGACATAACAAGTCCCCTTTCCATTCTTAGTTGTTTTCTACACTCCCCCTCAAGTTGAACTATAGATGTTGACCATGTTCAACTTGAGGGATGAAGTCGTCGAACATTTTTCTAGACAATCAATTGGTGAAGATATCTGCCGTTTGCTCTTTTGTAGGAACACGTCATACGGATAATTCCATCGTCCACCTTCTATTTGATAAAATATCTATCCACTTTACATGTTTGGTTTTATCATGTTTTACTAGGTTGAGAAAAATGTTGATCGCTACTTTATTATCACAATAGAGCTTGATTGGAAATTCTACTCCAACTTTCGGTTCTTCAAAGAGTTTCTTTATTCATAATCCTTCACATATTCCTCGTGCAACAATTCTAAATTAAGCTCCAGCACTGCTTCGTGTTACTATATTTTGTTTCTTGGTTCTCCAAGTTATCAAATTTTCTCACACAAAGGTATAATAGCCTATAGTAGATCTTATATCTTGTGTTGATCCAGCCCAATCTGTATCAGTGAATATTTCTACTCCTTTCCTTTTATTTTTTCCAAAGAATAGTCCTTTTCCAAAGGTTCCTTTTAGATATCTAAGGATTTTATATACTTCTTTCAGGTGAGCCTCTTTGGAAGAGTGCATATGCTGACTTACCATGCTGACTATGAAAGCGATGTCAGGCCTAATGTGTGAGAGATAGATCAACTTTCCAACTAGTCTATGAGATTTGTCTATTTCCAAGGAGTTTTTAGTGTCCTTTGTCACTCTTTTTGCCTCGATAGGTCCCAAATCAACCCAAATCAACAAGGAAAGAATGTATTTTCGTTAACAATAATACCCTTCTTTGATCTTGCAACCTCCATTCCCAAGAAATACCACATTCATCCTCGATCTTTTACTTCAAATTCAGAGCTAAGCACTTCTTTAATCTTTCCATCCCAGCTACATTGTCCCGTGTTATGATTATATCATCTACGTATACAATAAGGATAGTCTTCACCCCATCTCTAGATTGTTGGAAAAAAATAGTGTAATCTGACGTCTTTGTCGGTATCCTTGAGTTTTCAATAATTTTGCAAATTTATTGAACCACAATCTAGGTGACTATTTGAGACCTATGATGTTCGGACTCTTCAAAATAGACGAAGTACCCGTGTCGGACACGA
>CAIGRQ010087711.1:0-11836 GCA_903798375.1 Fraxinus sp. D2006-0159
AAATTCATATATTCTTATTTTTAAAAAACAACCAACTAACGTGCAATGCACGTACATCCCAATAGTTTTTATTCTAAGTAGGTTTGGATCGAGAACCATGCTCCCATCTCTTCCTATTTTCCCAACTAGTCGGAAAATCTCCATTTCATTCAATGAGGCCAAGAATTTTGTGAGATGCATTCTTAACTAAAATTGGATAATCTCTTCTTCTACCTTTTTTTTTTTTTTTTTGGGAGTAATTGTTTTTCAGCGTTAGCAAATTAAATCAACGTAAAAAAATCTAGTAGAATAATTTGCTAGAAAATGAAAGATAATTGCATTGATAGAAGCTTTTTGGACGGGATTTTTGTAGTGTTTGAAAAAGTGTTAGGCGTCGCTAGGCATAGAGGCCAAGATTCGAGTTAGGTGAACTTAAACGAGGCCTACACATAAAAAAGTTTCTTAATTTAGAATTATTTTTAATTTTAATCAATCTAAAAATTATTTAATAATTAAAAAAAATATCTATCAAACATCTAAAATTATAAAATATTATATTATATGATTGGGCGAGAAAAAGAGCTCCTAGGCGCGAAGAAAGTGTGCCTAGATGCAAAAAAAGTGCATCAAGGCACCAAAAAAAAAGTGCATCACGTGCTGAGACGTTCTGTCCACGCTTCGCATCTAGACACACTTTTTAGAACGCTGATCTTTTTTAGTACATTGGGTTCGGCCTTTGAGGGACCATTTGTCCTTATTTATAGGCTTCTAAGCAAACAACATGGCCGCCTAAGGTCATATCAACACGTTACTGGCCTAAAAACATCTTTTTTAAAATGCTCACAAACTTTCATTTTATTTTTTTTCCTCTATAAATACCGCACACCTAAATCTTTTTTTTCCCCAACAAATTCAACAATCTCTCTTCTATTCTCTTTACAATATGATCCCTTCATTATACATGTATTACATACATATACATTAATTATTACATAATATATACATACATTCTACAATTTTTATTACATTTAAATTTAAACTCTATTATTTACATTCTCTCAATTCATTCTCTACACTATACATTATCCAGTTTATACATTTTATCTTTATTCTCTATACTACATTTTAAATTCTATTACATAATACACATGGCTCCTCGTAAATTCGTTGAGGACTTGTTCGGTGGCCAATCACCTATGAAGCTACAATCTCGATTTTCGAATCAATTTGTTCATTTCAACGACTCCCCATTCTCGACAATTTACAAGGAATGGACGTTGACAATGCAAAGGAAGTAATAATCCAATTGATTTGGATGAAATCGATAAAGATGTTGGTGAATTCGAACTACAAATTCCCGATGCAAGGGGATAATGGAAGGGAAAAAAGCAGCGAAGTGTTGGGAACATTTTAAACTGATTACAACCGGTCATACCGTCTACAGAATCCAAGAGTGTAAAGCAACGTGTAAATACTATTAAACACGATTAGGTGGTAAAAGGGTATGCGTACTACCCATCTCAATTGTCACTACACAAAATGTACGGCCAAATACGGGCTTGTTGGCCAATCTCAAACACAACTAACATTTGGTACTCCTTTTGATAGCAGTTCTTCAACATTAAGCACATGGATGTACTCAGAAGAAAGAACACGTGATGGAGTGGTGAAATTCATTGCTAGTGCTGAGTTGCCACTGAACATAATAGACAACGACCATTTCACATTCGTAAAGGAATATATTCAACTAAGGTACAAAGGGGCAAGTAGAAATACTCTTCGTAATAACACCATTGATTATTTCCTTAGAACTAAGAGCCAAGTGATTAGTGAGTTGAATAAATGTGGTGATGTTTTATCGTTAACTTCAAATTTATGGGACGATATAAATAAAAAGGTTATATAGCACAACTATACATTTTATAGACCCACTTTGGGTGACACATAAAATTGACCTTCTTCATAATGCTAATATTTTTTTTAATTCTATCATACAAATTGTTAGGGAATATAAATGTGAAAATAAATTGTTCTTTTACATTTGATAATGCTAATGTTAACAAGCTTGTTATAGATAAACATTATAGAATACTTAATCATGATTTTGGTGATTTTTTGTTTCATGTTCATTGTATTTGTCATATTTTTAATTTAATTGTGTAAGATGTTTTATGACATATTAAGAATCAAATTGATAGAATTAGAGATGCACTAATTCATATCAACATATCACCAAGTAGGAAACGAGCATTTAAAACTTTGCGTACAAGTTGGCCAAGAGCTCAAAAAATTAATAGCTAGCGTAGAGTATAGATGGAACCCATTTACTTACTATTAAAATTATGTGAAGGTTATGGACATTTAATCAGTGAATTTCATAACTCTAGGCATGTAATAAATGTCGATGATTCTATTTTGATTGATTCTGATTTGAAACTAACCTTTAAAGTCAAATTTTTTAAAACATGTATAAGTTCTTACGATTCCATAACTATCATATCTGAGGTATCCTACCCCATTAATTCAAAAGTTCTTAAACGTATTTACATCATTAAAAAAATGATCCCGACTTTCTCATATATTGTTTTCTAGTATGTCTCCTACACATAATCCAACTTCGGATGCAAGTTCTGATAGAACATCTACAATGTATAAATTCCATATTCATATAATTCAATTATTAAAATCAAACCTCATATAAACGAAAACAAAGATTGTTGCATCAATAAAAGCAAGCCTCCGAAAACGAAGAATCCATTTTCTCAAATTCCATGTAACATCAACGAAGTGTGTTGACAAATATATGAAGTGTGTTTGGTTCTTGTGTTTGTCAGACGCTTCAGTGACGATATTTGGAAGAACTTGAGGAAATGCCAAAATGGATTTTTTTTTGGATGCTTGATTTTTATTTTTTATTTTTAAAAAAAATTGTGTACATAATACGTTATTCTTGCACAATTTTAACTCCGGATAATTATTGTAGCCTAGAAGGGTTAAAACACAAAAAAAATATTGAGCTCGTAGGCTAAGTCGAGCTTGACCCTTGACTGACGAGCAGAGCATAAATTGGCGGAAGCATACATTTTGAATTAGGGGGTATAATCAAACTTGCAAAAAAGTTGTAAGAATTTTGCATTCGAAAAAAGTCATACTCCATGTAAATTTACATTCGAATTTTATATCCGAAAATTTACATAGGGTATGACTTTTTCGGATATAAAATTTCGAAATTCCTTGACGTCATATACTACATAAAATTTTCTAATAAAATGATGTAAATTATATTAAGAAATTTGTCACGCAAAAAAAAAATCGTTAATGAAATAATTGAATTTTTTTTTATAAGAAATGATAAGTTAGATGTCTCTTTTTAAGATGCAGGTTTAATGCAATTTTAACTATTTTCAATGTTCGTTTGGATAATTCGATTTGTCTATAATGTAGTTCTCGAAATGTGTTTTGAAACATATGCAGTTTATGGATTCGGCTAACGTACGATTTTTGGAGAATTTTCCAAGTTAGCATGTAATTGAAATTCTCGAAATACTAGTATGGACAACCTACTTTGATAGATAGTAACATTTGTTATGATTGGTCGTTTCATGCGCCGTTAACACCATAAAAAATTAGACTGTAAACATTTTGAAATGATATTAAAAATTCAATATTTCGATGTCGTTTGACATTCCTTAATGATCCTGAAAACTAAGATAAAAATATAAGAAATCTAACGGCAGTCAAAAAAAAAAAAAATTGCCCAAAAGTTGGGACACCTATCCCATGCTACCCTTCGTGTTTGTCAGCTCAAGCATAAGCTGGACTTGTCTAGTTGTCTTCGCAATTCGCATGGTGTCGAGCTGAGCATTGCCACCTTTAGAATGAGCTGATCTATTTGTATTATCTTAGATAATCGACTTGAAGGTCGTCTTTTTTAATTAAAGTGGGTCTGAATTACGCATGAGTTGGGACTCCAACACAAATCAAACTTGAATTATTCATTTTTTCATTATCAAAACTTGTGTAACTAACAACTATTATGCTATATACCATAAATCCTCATAATGTGGTAACGGTGAAAAAATTCATGCTCGACTTTAATGCTCTTCTGGCCGTTGGATTGCTCTCAAAATCCAACGACATCTAGAAGCTTGCACGCATCTCACGGAAGGCATCCTTTCTTTTCGTGTCCAATCATACCTCATCATGTCTTTCCACACTCTTTTCATTAAAAAAAAAAAAGCAATCATTTATTTACTTTTTACTTTTACTTCATATGCCGCAAAAAAATTATAAATAAATAAGGAAAATGTTAAATGTCATTTTAATTTACATTATGATGGACAATCCTCCTTATATGACATAATTTGGACAATGATGTGAAACTGTGTTGAGAAAATTAAAAGAGACAATGGTATTCATATGAAAAAACGTAAACAATGATGTAAACTTTAATGTATATGTTACATGATTGAATAAAAGTTGGCAATGAACTCTAGAAGTTCGTTTGGGCTCGACCAATAGTTGTTTGAGCTCACGAATTAATGGGCTAAAAGTTGTGTAAGGCAAGAAATTTGACACACGAGTCAAATCTGCTCAACTCATACTTTTCACGAATTGGCTAATCTAAGGGCTCGTGAGACCTTTCTAAGAGGCTGCAAAAATGTAACTTGTTGAAAACGAGTGGATTGTCTAGTGTGAAGAACAATACTCCACGCCCTATAAAGATAAGACTTATTTTTCTTTTTTCGTCTATCTCAAATTATAAACCATTTTCTTTGCTTATAGTAAATTTGAGTTTTTAGTTTTTTAATATACCCCTATGTAATGTATTTTATTTTATCAACAAACATGAATTATTTGCTTTTAAACAATGTGAGAAAAATTTATATTTTACACTATATTAAATATATTTTCTCACCGTGTAAAAAATAAAAATAAGTCTATCTATATGGAGATGAAGTATTATTATTTTTGTTAATAGTCAAATTAAGCATTCGTTTGACAATCATCATTTGAATTTTTTTTAATATATTCATTTTTAATCATATGTTCACACAGTAAAATATTCTGTACGTAAATTCAAAATTTGTTCATATTTTTTAACTACACATTCTCTTAAAAATCACTATTTAAATATTATTTTTTCCAATAATGAACATAAGAGAGGGGGGGGGGGGTAACTTTAAATTTATCGAAAATAATTAAATCATTTATAAATTTGTTCCAAACTCTCACTGATTGGTTGGTGAAATTAATAAAATAAAAGTTTATTTTATTTAGATGGCAGCATTTGCTCAACAAAAAATCATTACTCAGTGGGCCCACCTGAGCTCACTCTATCTTTATATCCACCTGTCGAAATCACATGCAGCAGCGTACAACTACACCCTTGCAGATATTGTACATTTTTTATCAACGTAAATTGCTTTGGAGTCATTTTAGGGTCAATCAATGCGTACATAAATGTACACGTAAAGGTTTAGAGTCTCATCCCCACTCACATTATATCAATTCTTATATGTACATCTATGTATACATAACATGACTTGTCATTTTTTTTTATTATTCATACATACAGATTTTTTGAAAAACGTTTGATTAAAAAAGAAAGAAAAATTTTGAACTTACGTTTAATTTTATTTTATTATAGAATATGTAAATAAAAAGAAAAAAAATGTATTTTATGGCCTTCTCGCCGACCTCGTCCTCTTTGCTTTGATTTCCTCTTCCTTAAGATGCTGAGTTGACTGTGTTGCTACGTAGAATTCTGTTGAAATTCTCAGCATGTAGTTCCGTTATAATGGAGCACAAACATGGGCTAAATAAAGTTATATTTTGCATATTTAATTATCTAATTTTATTAATAAACATGCCCTAAAAGTTGAATTTATCTTTAAAAAAATTATTATTTATCGAATAAATTAGAAATAATGTACAACCAATTGTAGCCTAAGCCAAAATTGCAGTTTTAGCAGATATTCCCTCTGGGCTCACCATGTCTCCCATTGTCTACGTCTACGACAGTCAGCTACCACCCTCACCAGAAAACAGTTGAGAATGGTGCCATGTATTAATCCTACTAATTAAAACCACATTAATCTACCTTAATCCTCCTTCTTGATTACCCAGTTCTCTTATATACATCTGTAGATCTCCTTGCATTTTCCCAATTTTTGCGAAAATGCCGGGTTTGGTTTCAGTTAAAACTCCGGTAGGGGCTTCGCCGTTGCGAATCGCGGTACCCGATGAGCCACACACCCCGATCCGACCGGAACCGACCAGATCCGAACCCACTAACCCGAAACCCAGCTCCCCGGCTCCTCGACGTCCGCCCTCCCCTTCCCCGTCCAATTCACGCGCTAAACCTTCTCCTGATCGGAGCTCCGGCAAGAAGAAATCACCTCCAGAGAAGAACCTCCTTGATGAATCCTCCCTCGACAACCCGGATCTCGGCCCGTTCTTGCTCAAGTTAGCCCGAGATACGATTGCTTCAGGCGAGGGCCCGAACAAAGCCCTTGACTATGCGTTGAGGGCAGCGAAGAGTTTTGAGAGGTGTGCGGTTGAGGGAGAACCGAGCTTGGATTTGGCGATGAGTTTGCATGTTGTTGGGGCGATTTATTGCAGTTTGGGGAGGTTTGAGGAGGCGGTGTCTGTTTTGGAACGGGCAATTAAGGTTCCGGAGGTTTCGAGGGGTGCGGATCATGCGCTTGCGGCGTTCTCTGGTTACATGCAGCTCGGGGACACGCATTCGATGCTCGGGCAGCTGGATCGGTCCATTGATTGTTATAAGGAAGGATTGAAGATACAGATGGAAGCCTTGGGTGATAATGATCCCAGAGTTGCCGAAACTTGCAGGTAAAGTTCACACCTTTACTGTGGCAATTTTTATATATTTTTGGAGGTCTTTAATTTTCCTTTTTTAATTAGCATTTTAGAAGCAATTACATTAGTATTTCATTCAGTTTTGTGCTTCCAAAATTTGTATTCAATGAGCTGTTCTGTGTTTAATCTGTTGTTATTGAACTTGATGAAATGAGAAGAAAATGAATGTGATATTTTGTATTATATTGGGAGAAGAATAGATAGCAATGTGAATTAATGTAATAGGAAAGAAACGATTTTTCTTATTATTATTTTTTTTCATCCTAAGAATTTTTTTGAAGTTTCACAGCATTGTAATTGGCATAACTATTTAGTTGGAACGTCAGTGTTAGGGATCCACAACGAAAACTCTCCGAATTTGGTTGATATTATCTTCTAGAACATACTTGCCTTTTGTGGTGCTTCTTTAGATTGACTAGTTTTGGTGATGAAATTGACTCGTTAATTGAGAAAGCAATGAATGGCTTATAATGAGAGAAAATGAAATCAGCTCAGTTATTGAGAGAAAATGAAAATCGAATAGCTTATGAAAAGAGAATGATTTAACTCATTTATGCAGAGTCCGACTTTCATTTCCGGTCTTCTCGTTTTGCTTCATGGCTTTATTTCCTCTTTTCAGAAGAAATGGACTAATTAGGCAGTGGCACAAAATTTACATTTGAAATTTCTTTTTTCGGTATGAAATAACTGTGAAGCCATTCTAGAGCAAATAAAACCACTTCATTGCCTCTATTAGGCATACAAATGTGCAAATTAATATGAATTAAATCTGCATTACGTGGAACCTGGATGTATTAATAACAATGTTGGGCTGTGTAGAAAAATGCTATATCAAAAGATTTGTTTTTGTGTCTTATTTGATTTCCATAAAACTTGTAATTTTGACGGTGAATAATAGTAAAAGAAAGCTTGAAGGCATATATGCCATGTGCATGCTTTAGAGCTCCCTCTTCCTGTGTTTTAATAGTCATCTAGGTGCAAAATTGTGATTTGATGCAACCGTCTTGTACTTTTTTGAGTTACTACATTTCACATTTCCTAAACCATTGTGATTTTCAACACAAAAGCCTTTCTAAATGTTTCGGCTTGACAAAGAATAATATGGTAAGCCACAGTTCCTATTTATCCAGACGAGGAAAAATCAGTTGCGTTGAATCTGACTGTATTTTCTGTTTAAAGAAAATTAATGTCATTTAAAGACTGTTATTCATGACAAATTTCAGTTGCTCTCAATTTGAAGTGTCAAAATTGAAAATTGCAGGTATTTGGCGGAGGCTCATGTTCAAGCAATGCAATTTGATGAAGCTGAGATTATGTGCAAAAATACACTTGAAATCCACCGTGTGCATAGCCCACCTGCTTCTCTTGAAGAAGCAGCCGATCGTCGGTTGATGGCTCTCATATGTGAGGCTAAAGGAGATTATGAATCTGCCCTGGAACACCTTGTGCTTGCTAGCATGTCAATGATTTCCAATGGACAAGATAATGAGGTTGCAGCTATTGATGTTAGCATTGGCAACATCTACTTGGCCCTTAGTCGCTTTGACGAGGCAGTTTTTGCCTACCAAAAGGCACTTACTGTCTTCAAATCTTCAAAGGGTGACAACCACCCATCAGTTGCCTCGGTCTTTGTACGGCTTGCTGATCTATATTACAGGACAGGAAAACTAAGGGAATCCAGATCTTATTGCGAAAATGCTCTTAGAATATATGCTAAACCTGTACCTGGAACCACTGCAGAAGAGATTGCAAGTGGGATGGCTGAAATTTCAGCCATTTATGAAATGTTCAACGAACCTGAGGAGGCACTGAAACTTCTGCAGAAGGCTATGAAACTCTTGGAGGATAAGCCAGGACAGCATAGTACAATTTCCGGTATCAAAGCACGCATGGGCGTGATGTTTTACATGGTTGGGAGATATGAAGAATCATGGAGCTCTTTTGAGAGTGCTGTAACAATACTTAGGGCCAGTGGTGAGAGGAAATCAGCATTCTTTGGAGTTGTGTTGAACCAGATGGGATTGGCATGTGTACAGTTGTTTAAGATAGATGAGGCTGCGGAGTTATTTGAAGAAGCTAGAGAAATATTAGAACAAGAGTGTGGCCCATGTCATCAGGACACTCTTGGTGTCTACAGCAATCTTGCAGCAACTTATGATGCCATGGGAAGGTAATACCATCTATTTGAAGATTCTCTGCAATTTTCCTTTTCAATCTTATAAATTTTGGGTCACTTCTTTGCTAGGGTATCTAGGGAAAAAGATTGGCTAGAATTATTGAAGTCTCCCAAGTTATATAATTGGGGAGAAGAAGGCCCCCCGGGGGGGGGGGGGGGGTATCAAGTTGATCATAATTGTAAGGGGGGGGGGGGGGGGGGGAGGATCACTTTTCTATCATAAGATTTTGATGTTGGAGTTCAAGTTCCTATAAAACTGGATTGTTTCGGAATTTAATTAAAGTTATTATCAGATTTTGTCCAAGGTTTTTACGCTGAATAAGCATATAGAATTGATCTTTTTCAACAATTAGCAGATTTGTGGTCCTAAGAGTTGACCATCCATTGACGTTGCACTCAACCTTGGTAATAGTTTCAATTCAGTTCAGGGGCCAATTAGCATCTTGAATCAGGAGTATTTATAATGGAGTTCCAATGTAAATTCTTTGAACAGGAAAAGATACAAAAGCTTCTCTTTGGAAGGAAAGCAAGTTAAATACAACAGTCTAATATTAGCATCTCATCCTGAGAAATGGGAGGTATAGAAGCAATCAGTTAGTGAATATCCTCTTGTATAGAGATAGTTAATGCCCTTGGGAAGTGGTGGAGGGGAAGTGGGATGATTATTACTTGTTTAATATGATAAAAAACAACGTGGACTGTAGCCCTTTTCAATTTAGGTATCCTGCATAACATAGTTCCTTGCTCGACCTGATAAATCACTTGTAGCTGTTATGGTTATAGTAATTGTCTGAGATCGAGTCTGAACTTCATTTCCATCACACAAAGCATCAGATTTGGAATTAGTCCAACTCTGGCTTTAACTCTTCAATGCAATATAACATTTTAACCTCCCATTGTTCTGAAGCTTGTAATTCATAAGAGCATTGAAAGAGTTATTTTGATTTTTCACTTGGGCAATGTTATTTTCTAATTTCACTTTGTTTTCATTACCATCTAGTCGTGTGGGGGGCACTAAACCTGCTTTGACATTGTTCACTGTAAATTTGCAGAGTTGAAGATGCAATAAAGATTCTGGAGTATGTTCTTAAATTGAGGGAAGAGAAGCTTGGAACGGCAAATCCCGATTTTGATGATGAGAAGAAAAGGCTAGCTGAGCTCTTGAAAGCAGTGGGCAGGTCTCGAAACAAAAAGGCAAAATCACTTGAACACCTTATCGACCCTAATTCTAATACAAGGACAAAGAAAGAGACCTCAAAGAAGTGGTCTGCTTTCGGGTTTAGAAGTTGATTTACTATTAATTTCTCTTGTGTTTGTTCCTCCAATTTGTCTCACTGTCAAATGCGTATTCAGTAGATCGTGTACAGTGTAAGTTTTTTCGACTTGTATTCATGGGCCACTTGAGTTGTCATTGTTTTCTGTTTTCACCTCTTGTTTAATTGATTATCCAATTTGTTATGTTGAACACATTATTTTCTAAAGTTGATCTAGTAAAGCCAAATTGAATGAATGGAGCATTTCCATATAACAATTGGCTCGTTTGTGTACATGTGTGATTAAATTATGTAGTTATATATGATCTATGCCTCCATAACCTTCAATTTTAGCTGCATAACTCTAGAACTAAAGAAAAAAATGCATCACAAACAATGAAAAAAGATGTTAAAGATTGCTAGAAGAATTCGACTTTCCTATTAAGATTTAGGGTTAGGGTTTCATTTTAAAATGTTAGTCTTAACAAGAAGTAGTTCAAGTTTTTATANCATAACTCTAGAACTAAAGAAAAAAATGCATCACAAACAATGAAAAAAGATGTTAAAGATTGCTAGAAGAATTCGACTTTCCTATTAAGATTTAGGGTTAGGGTTTCATTTTAAAATGTTAGTCTTAACAAGAAGTAGTTCAAGTTTTTATAAGTTGATTTATATTTTCATTTTTATTCTATGTGAGATTTTATTCTTTTAACATGTCATCGCAGTCTTGAAATTGTTAGTTTTTGAGTTTTAATTAGATCGAATTGTTTGTTGGAGTTTAATGGTTCTGATATCATATTAAAGCTTATGATTTCATCTTAAAGTGTCAACCTTATTGAAAGGACTGGTCAAAATCTTTATAAATTAGTTTATATTTTTATCCTTATTTGATGTGAGATTTTGTCTTTTAATAGTTCCAACAAAAAATTATAGTAAAACTCAAAACAACAAAACATATAGAATTGATTAATGTAGCCAAACTAATTAAGATTAGTTTGATTATTCTTATAATTGATAAACTTTGAAAACAAATATGAAATATAGAATGACGACTGTTTGTTTGTATAGATGATCTTGACATGGCATGTTCAAACTCGTAATTTAGACGACCTAGGCATGACATGTTCAAACTCCAGCGAACACTATTTCTTTGTTCAGACGGCTTTTCATTGATCTTTGTAATGGTTATATTATTTGTCTTCGGGAGATCTTTGTACCGAATTCTATGCTCTAATTTTCCCACCTAGTAGGCATGTTGAGTTCTCATTTCGCTTATTCTGCTTTCGGGTATTAGATCCCTCACTTTACTCTTCATTATAACTTCACGCCACCTTTTTTCTTCTTCGATTTCTCTCCTTTCTCATCTTTCAATGCTTGTCGCTTGATCTTCACTTCAAAATCTCTATTTCTTCTCATTTTCTTGCCAATTTTAACAAATGTAGCTTGAGTTTGGGATTTCATCATAAATTACAAAAATGAACAAAAATTCAATACATATTGATGGTACCAAAAATATGGCTATGTCCAGGGGCGGAGCTAGACTTCA
>CAIGRQ010087725.1:0-11722 GCA_903798375.1 Fraxinus sp. D2006-0159
AAAATAAGGTGAAAGTGTTTCTCAAGTAAAGTACTCGAGCATTATTGGAAGTCTGATGTACTTGATGAGTCGTACAAGACCAGACATAGCCTACACAATCAGTAAACTGAGTAGATATACGAGTAATCCAGGATATGATTATTGGAAAGGATAAGTAAGAGTACTAAGGTACTTGAGATGTACTTGTAATTTTGGATTGCACTATACCAAATATTTAGTGGTTATTGAAGATATAGTGATGTTAATTGGATATCTGATATGAAAGACTCTAAGTCCACGATTGAATTTGTGTTCAAATTAGCAGGTGCAGCTATATCCTGGAAATTCTCTAAACAAATAGTAATAGCCAGATCCACTATGAAATCTGAGTTTATAGCTCTAGATAAAAGTGGTGAAGATGCTGAATGGTTGCGCAACTTCTTAGAAGATATTCCAAGATGGTCAAAACATATGCCAACAATTTGCATATCGTCAATCAGCAATTGGAAGGGTACAGAGTAACATGTACAAAGGTAAGTCTAGACATATATGTCATAGACACAATAGCATAAGGCAACTACTCTCAACTGGAGTTATCACTATTGACTACGTAAAGTCAAAGGATAACATTGCGGATTCGCTAACCAAAGGGTTAAATAGAGAGTTAGTTGAAAAATTATCNTACGTCGTAGACACAATATTATAAGGCAAATTTCACTGTAAAGAATAAACTTGAATTTTTCAATAAAAAAACACAAACGAACTTCTCCTTCAATAATTTCAATTGAAAATATTCTACATCTCTACTACCTAACTAGGGGTAAAAGTGATCTAATGACTACCAAATAAGGCTGAAACAAGCCCCTAACAGAATCACAATTGAATACATCAAAAGAATGATATTGGTTAGAACCAACACCCTTTAATTGCATTCAAACCACCAACAAAATCAGAAGAATTATACCTATGAGGAATCTTATGCTAAAAATGGGTCTATTTCTTGAAATTAAATATGATGACATCATTGATAATGATGGCAAGACGAATTTACCCATAACCCCAAATTAGACTCAAATGGTATGGGAGTCAACTCTAAATCCAATTGAATTCTTAAAACATGCTGATTACTCGAAGATTTTGTATTAGGGATGACAACGGGACGGGTTGATCATTCCTACCCCCTTTTCGTCGAGTATTTTTGTTACCTTACCCTATCCCCATATATGTTAAAGCGGAGCGGGGCCTAGCCCCATTTATTATTTTCTTTTATTTATTTTTTGCTTTTATTTTTTTATGTCTTTAGTTAGTAAATATTATTAACTTTTACTAATTTGTTAAAAACAGCGTATGTTCTCTTTAAAAATGATGATAAATTTATTATTTTTGTTCGATAAAAAACTTAAATTTGAAATTAATTTTAAACGGGGAGGAGATTATGTTTCTCATCCCCACGTACCTGCTTCGAGGTAATGACCATCTTCCCATCCCCGTCCTGTTTACTCGATTAGGCAAGTAATCCCTGCACCATTTGGGGCAACGCCCTATGGGTATTGGGTTGAAAGAGTTTTTTTGCCATCCCTATTTTGTATTACTTTGCAAGATATATATAAATGAAATTTTCTATGTCCCATAAAAATTGTACATGTACTCTTTTAAATCAAGAGTACTTAAGGAGATAAGATTTCTCTTGGATGTGGAATGTGTCTCACTGCATCAAGTGTTCTAATAGTCTCATCAAACATCTTTATTCTGACTCGACCAATACGATATATTCGACAAGGTGTGTTATTACTGATTATTACAACACCTTTTGAAATTCCTTTATATGTTGAAAACAATTCCCTATTGGGTAACATATGAAAAGTACAAGATGTATAAAAAATTCAAGCCACATCACTACTATGATTTTCTACAATACTTGATTCTCATGAAATATCTGATTATTGATCTGCAATCGACTTTTATTTATTCTACAACTTATAACAATCATTTACCAAGTGTCCTTTTTTCTTACAACAATTACCAAATTTGAAGTTCGATTTTAACTTGCCCCTTGAACGACCACATGAACAATGAGACTATCGCCATGATCTCCAGATGCTACAAGATGCTTCATCTTCTTCTTTGAATATAGAGTATCATAGATTTCTTCGATGGTAAGAGTATCACGACTATATAGTATCGCGACTCTAAAAAACATGTATGAGGTGGGCAATGAACACAACAAAATCAATCTCAAGTCTTCTTCATCATATTTGGCCTCCAGATCTCCAAATTAGTAACGATTTCTTTAAAATAAGTTAGGTGATCCTCAAGAGATGTACCTTCTGTCATACTATTTGTCATGCACAATTGCTCTAATATTAACCATAATACAGCAGCTGACTTTTCCTTCAAAACATCTTGAATAATATTATTTCAAAGATAAAGATAAATTTGAGATAGCGATTTTCGATCCCTCCATTTTTCCTCAATAGTCCAAGTTGTGAGCATCTTGTCAAATCTCAATAACACATCATCCAAACCCATTTGAGCGAGTATTACTCGAATCTTTAACTGCCACAAGAGAATCTTGTATTGTGATCTAATAATGGAATATCATACTTCATTGTTGTCATCACAAAAGATCAAGTTGTGGTATTGACTTGATCAAAATCTTGATCTTCCCAAGAATTTCAAAACCAAAGACTCTGATACTAGTTTGTTGTGAAAAGCGGAAGATGATATTGGATTAAACCAATACCAAATTGTTGGAGAAAATAAGAGATTAAGCCACAATATGAGTAATTGATCACAAAAATATAAGAACAATGTGTTTACAATGTTTCTAAATTTTTATTTTTGTAGAGAATGGAGAAAAGATGCAAAAATTACGTGTTTACATTGCTTCTAACTTTTTATTAAACCATAATGAAGAGCTAATTATATATATGGAACAAATAGGGGACGTTAAAATCATCATAGTAGAGTTGTAGCTGAAGTGGAATATAAGAAGCGGATAGAGGAAAAAATAGAGCAAGAGGCGAAACAGAAAGGCGCCACCTATGTGGCGCTTAGTGCTGGGTGAAAATCACCTTGGCGCTGCGACTCCCATCTTGGGTCCTTTACTTTAAAATCTTGATTTTTGGGTAGCACTTCTCCCGGCGCTGTAATGCCCATTTTGGGTCCTTTACTCCAAAATTTTGATTTTCTTCATCCTAATATCCTCTTCTAGCCCAACACAAATTCATATTCTCAGTGGGCTTTTAAATATAATTTCAATTAGAATTCGCCAAGTAAACTTTAATAGGATTTCACAATAGCAATCCAAATAAAAATTTTCTTAATGTGCATTTGAATTGGAACTCTCAATTATATTCAACAAAGAATTTGGGTCACACCCAAAATCTAACAAGTTGCTATGTTAGAAAACTTAGATGGTGCATCCATGACATAAGACAATGTGAGTTTGGCAGCACAATTATTGAACAACGTAGGATGTTGGCCGAATTGAAGTAGGAGTCTGGAGGCCATTGTCACTGAAACAAACGATAAACTTATTGTTTTAATAGGGGATGTAATGACTCTTCACTGGAAATAAATATAGAGGTACATAGAGTGAAATTTCGTCATTGAGGCAGGAGGGAAATATGTGACCCTACTTCAAAGGATTCGCCGATTGGGCCAAAAATCAAAGTATTGGAACCAAAATCATTTGATGGTGTCCAGAATGCAAAAGAGTTGGAAAAATTCTTTTAGGACGCGGCGTAGTATTTTAAAAAATTGCACATGTCGAAGGAAGACTTGTTGACATCACTAGCACATATCTAACTTGTGACACAAAGCTGTGGGGGAGGATACGACTACAAGATGATGAAGTTGTAGGCGAACCCAAATTATGACTTGAGAAAGGCTATAGAAAGAGTTCTAGGATCGGATCTTTCCATGCAATTCTATACAAATTGCAAGAAAAGCGTCGAGAAATTTGAGACAAATGGATATGGTGTAGGCTTATGTGAAGCAATTTTGTTCTTTGACTTCTAGTACGCATTGAGTTGCGGAGTAGAGGGAATCAATTACAGTCGTCAACAAAAATAAATAGTTTGTATCTATTGAGATAATCTGTATAACAAATTAACAAAACAGAAGGTTCAAGTCCAAAATGTTCTGTTTTCAATATTGCATTGCAGAGCAAGTTGCTGCAATGGTTACATGTTGGAGACCAATATCTACAAATTTTCTTTCTTCTCATTTTTGCTAGATCTTATAGCTTAATAATTTATATTTTATCGAATTTAGATTTATATCGCATTTTTTTACAAAAAAGATGTTTATTTGAAAGTTAAATAGAGACTTCCATCAACTAAATGCCTCAAACAACTTTTATTAAAATGTGAGAACTAAAATGGCACGTTTCAAAAGTTAATTACTGCTTGGATAACTAAAAAGTTGAGGTCAAAGTGAAAAATTAATTTTAATACAAATTTTATGGGATCCACAACTTTTATTAAATTTTTAACCATAAGTTCATAACCTTTTTTCAAAATTAGCTAAAAATTTTATCGAAAGTTTTGTTAAAAAAATATTTAAGAACGTGTTCGGTAGAGATTAAAATTGGATTAAAATTGAAAAACTATCTATTATTGTTGATTTTTATTAGATAAGTGAGATTCAATAACAGCCATATTTTCAATTTTAATTGAATTTTAAACGCGATTGAACACACCCTAAATTAACTTACTACAAAACATGTTCGAACTAAATTTTTATAAGTTGATTAGTTGAACACCATTTTACTACCAAAAATAATAGTCTTCTTATGTAGCGATTCGTGATTTGATGCAAGTCAATAAAAAAACTACACATTAATGCACAAAATCACAAACCGCCATATATATATGTCACGTAGGAAGACTATTCATAGTTTTCACTGCAAATAACATTATTCAAAATTAATAAGTTGGGGCCTGAATTTTTAATTTTTCCTTTTATTAATAGATAAGTAAGCCCTTGTTTGAGTTTCATTTTTTCATCAAAATGCATTATTAAACCGCGATTTAAAGTATTACAACAACACACTTTTCAATAAACTAATATTACACGTAAATTCAATTTTTTTTTAACTACGCATTCTTCATCATAACATTAACTCTATTGCAAAATGTATTTTTTTGAAAAAAAAAAAAATAAGGACTCAAATAAGTCCTAAACGTATCTCACAAGTCACGAGTCTATAGTTGGGTGCTCTCGAAAGCTAAGGGACAAGACTTGCAATTGGAAGCAACAAAATTGATGCGAAAATTAGAAATCATATAATCAAAGCAAATCATTGACAAGGACAAGGAAGTCATTCTCTTGAAATTTAATTTTCAAGGGCCCACTTTGAAATTGGTGACAGATAAATGGCAGTTTCACAACTTTTGTGTGTGCTTTATCTCTCTAATCTCCCCTGCTTTCTCTCTCATCTCATAAATGCGATATTAAACTAATTATTTGCAGTATTAATTGTTGTAGTAATGTATATTTATTAAAGATTGCATTTTGGGTTCTTTTGGCTGCGTGAATTATCTGGCAAAACAAAGCAAAAGTCTTCGCCTTTACACCTTTCAACCTATTTTTATTGCTTTCGTAAACGCTCTTATGGAGACGGGAAGAATCTAGGGTTTTACAGCAATTCAAAAGCCCAAATGAGGTCGTCGTTTCCAATCTTTTTCTTATTTAATCTTAGTTGATAAAGTTGTTGTTTGCCATTGGATTTTACCCGGGTTTTTCTTGTTTTCGATTGATTTTCTTGTCCAGTTCAACCTCATGATCTTTCCTTTGCTTGAATATCTTTAGATTTCTATAGTAGAAGCTTTTTGGTGAACAGTGTTTTTCCCAGAAATGGGGTTCTTAACTATATGGGCTTTCAGCTTTTTCTATTTATGGATAATTGAAGATCTATTGAACCAGTAGTTATGAAGGTTTTTCTTTTGCACCCCTCAAGTTGTACTTAAATTTGAAAATTTTAGGAATTCAGTTTTTTCCTCATTTTTTTTTTTTTTTAAATTTGTCTAGTTTTACTGCGGTTAAGGGTGCGTAATGGAAAAGATAGAAGAAGCAAATAGTGCAGCTGTTGAGAGTTGTCATAGAGTGCTTAATATTGTATCATATCCTCAAGATGAGCATCAGTTAAGGAGTTTAGTGGAACAAACAGGGGAGACAATACACAAGTTTAAGAAAGTTGTTTCTCTTCTAAAAACTAGTCGTGGTCATGCTAGAGTGAGAGTGTCGAAGAAAATTCCGTCCCTTCTCCCTCAAAACCTCTTTCTTGAAAACCCAATCTATCGAATAGATGATCAGCCTAAACCCCTTCAGCTCCTTCAAATCAATTCTGTCGAAAACCACCTACTTCAAGAAAGGGGATCCAATGTCAAGAGTGATCTCACATTGAGAAACTATTCTTTGGAATTGAGCTCACATGGCAAGGATATATCTAACCAATCCCAGCAAGCATCATTTCGAAATTATCATTTTCTAGAACAGCAGCTGCAGCATCAACGGCAAATATACCAGCATCGGTTGAAACAGCAGGCTGAACTGATGTATTGTCGTAGTAATAGTGGCATTAGTCTGAATTTCGATAGCTCTATGTGCACTCCTACTATGTCGTCCACTAGGTCTCTTATCTCTTCGTTGAGCATCGATGGGAGTGTCGCTAATTTGGAGGGAAATGCCTTCCATTTAGTTGGGGCAGCTCGATCTGCCGATCAGAACTCATACCAGCTTAAGAGAAGGTGTTCTGGAAGGGGAGAGGATGGAAGTGGGAAATGTGGAAGTAGTGGTCGATGCCACTGCTCAAAGAAGAGGTGGTTACTTTTAGCCTCTCTTATTTTATTCTAACTATCACCATTTGTGATATTTATACCGTGCAACTGCTTTTCTTTACCTTTTCTCCCTAATTTTACAGGAAGCATCGTGTTAGAAGATCAATCAAAGTACCTGCCATAAGCAACAAGTTAGCTGATATACCCCCTGATGAGTATTCATGGAGGAAGTACGGGCAGAAGCCAATCAAAGGTTCTCCTCATCCAAGGTATTGTTCAGCACCTACTCTGGTGATGCAGCTTTGTTTTAATTTGCAAAAAATTGCTCACTGGATATTCATTTCTGGTTATTAGCTTAGATAGAATCAATCTTGCATTTTTGACTAGTAGCCTCTATCATTGTTTTGATATATGATATTTGCTTCCATTTTATTGCACGAGACTAGGTATTTTCTTATGCTATGTGAAGAAATTAAATCTTCCTTAAATTTGAGTAGACTCACTACCGAGCTGCAGGATTTGCTGTCTTATGGATTAGTGTCGCTCTCATCGGTATTTTTTTCGTTGAAGAGGGGTGGTTGGGTTTCCACGATGAAAACTTGGCTTGTTTCCATGAAGAATTGTATCGAATATCACATTTCATTGCTTCTAACCAAAAGTTGGAAGTAAATTGTATTAGATGGTCCATGGCTTGTCTTTTGTCAGAATATCCAATCGATGCAGTCCAAAAAAAGTTGAATGCTAGTAATTTCACCACATCATTCATACTTGTTTGTCTTAATTATGCACAATATAAAGAAATGTCTATTTAAATGTGTATTTCAATGCACGAGGAAATATGGGAGATACCCGTCAATAGCATGGCTTAGTAGTTTCACAGTTTTGCTGAGTCTAGTTCTGTGTTTTTGCAGGGGATACTACAAGTGTAGTAGCATGAGAGGCTGTCCTGCGAGGAAACATGTCGAGAAATGCTTGGATGATCCTTCAATGCTGATTGTTACTTACGAAAGTGAACATAACCACCCAAAGTTTCCGTCACAATCTGCCAACACTTGAAATTTTGGGGAAAGATTTGTAGAGACTGCATCAAGCCTTTGAAATTATTTCTTACTTGTCCTTTCGACTGGCTAGAACTGCTCCTCTACTCGTTTACTTTGTTTAAGCTTGTCGTACATATGGGGTTGGATTCTGGTTCTGAATGCTTTTTTTTTACTCCTAAATGTTGCTAAGTTAAAAAACAAAATCCAGAATAGAAAGAGTTATTTGGATGTTGAGATTGACTCATTGTACAAAAAAATGCCCTCAAGTCTTAATTGGCTTTTTTTTTTCAAGAATTTAGAGATTCCTGCTGGTTCCCTTGTGTTTCAACTGTTTAAATTTTGATCCGTTAGATTTACTGATGCGGTTTTGGTGATTTAAACTGATATTATATTGCATAGGCAATTTGCAAAGATGATCAAATTTAGCAAAATAAGAAAAAAAAAATGGGAAAAAATGAGGCACAGGCAAAGGTTTGTGCATGAAATGTCGTGATTGCTGTGTGTTGTTGAGAATCATAGAATCTGTTTGCTGTTTGTGGAAAATCCGAAATTCGACCAATATGTTGGGATGGAATTCGAAATCTGATCTTTATGAGTATTATAGAATTTGTTCTGTATTTGTGGGTTCATGTTCTGATTCCACTTTTCTGGCACTTATGCGACCTACTTGAATGGAAATGGGACAGTTCCTTCAAGGAGATGATAGGTGAAACAATGTTGTCATGACTAGGTTCTTCAACTCTCTCTTGAAAATCGTTAGTTTTTCTCTATTTTCTTGCACCCGCCTTTGATTTTTATAGCTGGGCTCAATTCGAGAATTGACAGTATAGTGTAAAATTTTGGCAAATTTTATAACAAGAATTCTAATGCACGCTTCGTCTGTTGTTGTTTACTGAAATATAATGAGATAACGGGGAGGAGAATGGACACTATAATATCAATAGTTTCAACTCTTTTTTTGAGTAATATTCGAGATTGCGTCCTTTGTTTGACAACAATTAAAGCAACATTTTTTTTTCTTAAAACTCATTTTCAAATACATTCTCATAATGAAAATATCTTGCACGTAAACTCAAATTTTTTTTTTTCATTATTCTCCAAAAAATTGCTATTTTAAAATTTATTTTCCCAAAATACTCATTTTAATGGTTGTCAAACATGGTCCTACGAACAAATGAAATGAGCAACGGACACTAATGAAAGGGCCAAACTTCCGAACTTTTTCAAGACACTATGGGGGTGAGGAGAATTGTCACAAGATAACAAACTATTTAGAGTTTGACAATAATGTCTAACTTTTCTTTTCATTTTCTTCCCCGAGTAACACTCCATATTGCACCACTCTTTTGAGCAAATGATGCTAACTCATAAAACACCAAAGATGAAAGGGCCAATCTCTTTCAAGACTTGAATAGGAAAAAGAGGGACAAGGAATTCATGACAAGATTCTCAAGAGTGGAAGTGATTATTCAAAAGTGATTTTTCCTTTTTAGAACGTCTGGTTAAAACTTAAAAGTAAAGAAAAATTACGAAAATACGTGAAAAATAATTTTTTAAAAGAACGTATAATTGAAATGAGTATGGACAAAAATGTTTATCACTTCTACAAAAGTACAAAAAATATATAACAAACGAATCTAATCCCTTATAATTCATTTTTGTCAATTTTTTCCCTATAAAATATTTGGATTCCTATTGGAATGCCTTTATATGGTAAAATACATGAATTTTCTTTTGGAAGGCAAAAACTTTTCCTTTTTATTCTTTTGTCCACCCATCAAAAGCACAAAGTTTCACATCATGCTAATCGGACAAATTCCATACATAGGATATGCTCACAAACACAAATATCCAAAATAATGCTTTGAGAGACTATTATCGCTTTGGATTCGAGAAAATTCAGACAGCTATTTGACAATATTCTTTACTCGGAATAAGTATTTAAGCTTAAAAAACATAGATTGATGCAAGTGTGATTGTCGTTGTCTACCATTATGGTTTATGCGTTAGTACAACTGTACAAGTCTCAATAGAAAAAATGAAAACGGTATTTCCAATGTTGTATATGGTCTTCAATCTCGACTTCGACACTTAAAATTCACTACATTTTTAATTTGGTAGCACTTGAGCTCTTAGTAGGTGAGCTGAGATCTCGAACTTGTTGTCCATTGATTGTCCCTAGTACATTCTACATACCTAGATACATTGCTTCTCTTGCAAGTAGGAAGGCATCAAGGTGCAATGTTTTCTGTCAAAAATATGTTAAGACATCTTTTTATTTAAAACATATGTCCAAAAGTTAAAAATGTATAGAAGTTACTCTGACTACTAAGACGACAACAAATATAGACTCCTTGATAGATGAGTTCCTATTGGCTTGAGCATCAAAGAGGTCAGCCTCTTATAGAGAAGAAAAGATAATTAATCTTATTATTAATTAAAATAAAAATTAAATGAGTATTTGAAAAAAGAAACTAAACTAATTTTTTGTTATAAATATTCTTCTTATAACCTTTTTTTTTTTTTTTTTTTTTTTTTNCTTTATTGGTCACTTTGAACAAAAGTAGATGTTGAGTATGCGACCAAAGTTCCACATTGACTAGAAGTCGGAAAGGTCATGAGTTTATAAGTATGAACAATATTTTCATTAATATGAGGCCTTTTGGGGTAAAATCCAAAAGAAAATTCATAAACGTTTAGGCCCAAAGTGATCAATATCATACAAATGTGGAGATATGTGGTTTCCATAGTATTTACAAATGGTATCAGAGTCGGGTTCCAGATTTAGTCATGTGGATGAATTCCTCGGAATGCCGAAAGAAGGTGGTGAGCCTTGGTTTGCTCGCGATGGGATCTGTGGATGAGCTCTATTGGATAGACGGTGTGCTTCGAATACTTCATGGACGTGTCCTGACCCCAACACAATAAAGAGGAGCTGACCTAGATAGAGCAAGCTCTCGAGTCAGGTAATGCTTTTCGGATGCTTCATGGACGTGTCCTGATCCCAACACGGTGAAGAAAAGAGTGGAGAATCCTGGTTGTTAGAGTGTGGACGGATGGATGATCGTTTAAGGAGAGGCTCGACAGTCCTTTGTTTGGGGGGAGAATTGTTGGGTGCGCGACCAAAGTCCACATGGCTAGAAGTGGGAGGATCATGGGTTTATAAGTATGGACAATATCTCCATTCGTATGAGACCTTTTGAGGTAAAGATTAAAAGCAAATCCATGAGAGGTTAAACCCAAAGTGGACAATATCATACCAATGTGGAGATATGTGGTGTCCATAGTTCTTACAATAGCCAATATATAGAACCAAAACTAATGATCAGTGAGGTTCGTGCAATAGATACTTCTTCAAGTTAGGTTTTGGCGCAATTCAAGTTCATCATAGATTGTAATAGCTAGGCAAAGCGGTAGCAGAATAATTCAAAAGATGAAGAATTACCGTTAATTTTGTCGTGCTCGTTTCCTTTCCAAACCTGGATGCTTGCAAGTAATCTGGAGAAGACAATCAATGATTTTATGACATTCGAGTCGAAGAATTATGAATTGGCAGAAGATACAAATGTTACTCCTATATTTTTGGAGGCATACAGTTTGAATATTTTTGGATCGGGTCAAATCATGTCAATTAAAAGGAGCAAGTTACACAAATAGGGATAAAACATGAAGTGAGTAGAAAAAATGGCTTTAATTAAAATTTTCAAAATTACAACTTCAACTTACGCGGAAAATATGGTAATTAAAATTTCTAAATTTTTTTTTTATGTATATGTAATGTTTTTGAAAAACTACAATGAATTTATTTTTTTGACATATATATATCTTTTGAAAACTTACAACACATGTAATTTTTTTTTTTTTTTTTTTTTTTTTTTTTTTTTTTTTTATTCTTTTTATTTTGTTTTAATTTTTTTT
>CAIGRQ010087741.1:0-11932 GCA_903798375.1 Fraxinus sp. D2006-0159
GGGTTACCTCCCAAGCGCTTGATTTATAGTTTAAAACTCGACTTTTGGGTGATTTACTCATGGTAGTTCAAGTCGAAATGTTTTCACCTTTGCACTCCTTGCAATTTCCAGCCTTGCTTCCTCTTTTTTCTCTTCAAAATTTGAATTTTTCGTTCTTGTCTCTATCAAGAATTCTTCCAAATTTTGATTTTCTTTTCTGAAAATTTTGTTGAATAGATAGTTCATCTTCATCAATACTATTGCCATCCTCGAGGTCTAATGATTGTTTGGATGGATGATGTAATTTAAAAACTTCTCGTCCCTTATCCACCCTCAAGATTAGCTCACTTTTCTATATATCAATCAAAGTTCAACATATTGCTAAGAATTATCGCCCCGAAATTATTGGAATATCTATGTCTTCTTCGATGTTTGGAACAATAAAGTCTATTGGAAATATCAATTTGCCAGCTTTGATAAGTACCCTGCCTCTTAGATATTTGATGTTTCTATCGGCCATATGCAATAACATCGTTGTTTCTTTTGTTTCTCCTAATTTCAATCTCTTGTTTCATATAAAGGCATTAAGTTAATACTTGCACCTATATCACATAAAGTATTAAAAGAACCAGCTTCTCCAATTGAATAGGTAAAGTGAAACTTCTTGGATCCTTGACTTTGAGAGGCAGTTTATTTTATATTCTTGCACCGCTCTTCTCTATCAGCGCCATAATTTCAAATTCCGAAAGTTTTTTCTTCATTGATATGATGCCCCTAAAAGATCTTGCATAGCTTGGAATTTGCCTTATAGCATATGTGAACGGAATACTGATTTGGTGTTTCTTTAGCACATCCAGAAACTTCTCGAAATATTAGTCTACCTTGTGTTTCTTCAACTTTTGTGGGAATAGAATGGAAAGTACATATTCTTTGACAGGAGCAGCTGCCCTAGTTTGTGGATTGTCTGAATTCTCTTTCAAATTTTTATGAGTTGATTTTTTAGACTCATCTGCTTGCTCCTCATCTATATTGTAATCTCAGGCAATTGTACTCCATTTCTTGTTGTGATTGCTTTCACGGATGGATCCTAAATTATTTCATTCTCTAAAGTACTTATGGCCATTACATGCTCTTTAGGATTAGTTTCAGTATTTCTTGGCAGGGTACCTGGTGCTTTGTCTGATACATCAAGTGTTATTTGTCCCATCTGATTTTTCGGGTTCTTGATTGCAGGTCTCTGATTTTGAAGGGATGTCACAATCATTCATTGAATTGATTGTTTGCCTCTATATCTCTATCTTTCCATAAATTTTCCAAATGTCTCTTCCAGCGAACTTTTCTTCTTAGGCTGCTGATATTAATAACCATGGGGTGCAGTGGGATTTTGATTACTCCAAGAAAAATTTGGATGCTTCCTCCAACTAAGATTGTAAGTGTCAGAATATTGATTATTTTATTGGCGCTGACCCCTTTGTAGATAGTTAACTTGTTCAGTATCCTGTGCAAGGATTGGAAAATCTGCTGTCTTGTGATCTGCCTTGCATTCTTCGTGACTTGTTCGCTTGGGTTGTACTACATTGGTTGATTTTGACAAACCCTCAACCTTATGAACCAAAGAGTCAATTTTTGCAGATAACGTTGTATAAATGTCCACCTCATATACTACTAGTGCCTTCTTATGAACAATCCACTCAGAAGCCCATATAATGGTGGTAGTAGCCACTCTTTCAAACAACTCTAAGGCTTCATCAATTGTCTTCGTGTATAATTAGTCATTGAATGAAGAGTCCACTATACTTTTATAAGATGGAAGTAGACCTGTATAGAAATATTGGACCTGTAGCCCTTACTGATGCTGTGATGAGGATATTTCTAAAGTATGTTCTTGAATCTATTCCAAGCCTCATCAAAAGATCCGATGTCTCCTTGACGAAATATGGATATGTCATGCTTCAACTTTGCTATCTTAGTCGGTGGAAAGAATTTGGTGCATAATTTTTTATTATTCCAAATGGTAATGCTAGCAATATGTTGTGAATCCAACCATTCAACGGCTCTATCCTCTAGAGTACATGAAAATTGTATTGATATGATAATATCATCAGAAACCCCTTGATATTTAGAGTGTTGACACATCTCCAAAAATTAAGAGACGTGTGTATGGATTCTCATCAGCCCTACCATAAAATTGATATCCATTCCAAAACAACTGGATGACATTGGTCTACAACTGAAAGTTCGACTGTCCAAAAGGAGGATAAATGATGCTAGATTGACTCTGAATAATTTGTGGAGTCATGAAGTCCCCAACTAGCATGTTCCATTCATCAATCACTGCATCTTCATTCTCTTGGATAACTAGATTATTCTGTGAATTAGTTATCTTTTGTTGTTGTGCTTCTCTAACTTTTCTTTGCCTATGGTGAAAAGTGCATTCAATTTCTGAATCAGCTGTTATTAGTTCACCGTCCCCCAAATTTCACATAAAATGCCTGAAGAGAAAATAGAAGCACTGAAATAAATTAAAATAGAGCAACTAAATAAAATAAAAAATATGTTCAAATTAGTGCCAACGTATATAAAATTAAACTTAAATACAATACTCGGGCAATGACGTCAAAAACTTGTCACGAAAATATTTGATTTGTTTAAAATATCGCAAGTGCAATATTCGTTAACAAGTATTAAAATGAGTTCCAAGTTCAAATATCGTACCCTCATAGATTGTATTGGTTTAAGCTCAAATAAAATTAACCTTAACCAAAACTATGAAAATTGACGATTTGTCAATAACTAATTTGTCACTAATTATTCTACTTAAAAATGCAAGATTTAGCTTAACAAAATTCAATGCAAAATTGTGATTTATGCAAGTTTGATGAAAGATGCACTAGGATCTCGAATCCCTTGTATCGATCCCCATTTAACTCCGAACTTTTGAATTTGACAATACGATTCAATTACAAAGATCAATATTTCTAAATTGTTTAATAATCTCTTTGTGTAGAATTAAACATATTCTTACATGTGACCCGACTATATTTCTATGACGGATGCAAAAATACAAGAATGCATTAATGAATTTGTAAATACTTAAAGATCACGTAAAACATAATTGTATATTTCTATCTCCTATCGGACTTTACTACAATTATGACTATGCCTAACTTATTTTCAATCTCTCAAAGGTAAAACAAATCGCAAGATTTATACAATTAGTAATCAAGTAATTGTCGATAAAATAAATCTCATCATAATTGTTCAAAACTAAAAATGTGCTTTAATGTCCAAAACAAGATTTAAAAGTTATTTCGTAATGCAAAGTTCATCGTGATCCTATCACAAGATTATTTTAACCTAACATGTTGAGAAGAAGAAAACAAAAGAAATAAAAATAGTTCATCACCCAGAAGTCTTGAATTTGATGTTTAGATTTCTTGAACTCGGTCTTCTCTTTGCCTCCTTTTACAATCAATTTTCCACCCTACTTTTGAGTTTGTAAGTTATATTTTGTGAAGAAGAAAACAAAAAGAAATAAAAATAGTTCATCACCCGAAATTCTTGAATTTGATGTTTAGATTTCTTGAACTCAATCTTCCGTTCTTTGCCTCCTTTTATAATCAATTTTCCACCCTACTTTTAAGTTTATAAGTTATATTTATAGTACTCTTCAAGAAGTCCCAAAAGTCTAAAATTCGTGCAAATAATAGCCCAAAAGGAAGTTTCCTTGGAGTTAAATTCTGAACGAAAACAAACATTTTGATCACGCACTTGCCTAGGCGACCGAGCTCAGTTATGTGTTTCAGCCTCTATTTTTGAAATTTCAAGCTGGCTGTTAATTAAAAATGCTATATCTACAAATATTGATTTTATAAACATTTTTGGTAGAACTAAAGCTGAAACATGAAAGTCCACTTTCCAAATATGCACTTAGCACTCTTAAAAGTGACATTAGCTATAACATATCTAACACCAACGAAAATCAAATTTTAGTTGTACAAATAGACTGATAGATCATTGACATTTCTAGTACACACAAAAAAAAATTGATGGTGCAAATTTAACTGACCCATAGATTATTTTGACCGAGTTAAAATGCAAGACGGCTTTTTTTGAGAGAGAGTATAATGGGATTGTATTGAAAATGTGTGTCAAGTCTTATGAAATATGTTGATAATAAGTAGATAGTACCCTTTGACCAATGGTTTGCTACATTTTTGTGCACTCTACCTCAGAACTCTTACCTGTTGGGGACAATTGTACCAAAAATTGGATAAAAGATGGGGAACTGATGCCCTCATCAAGCACTCCAAGGATCATTCTCAGTCCTCACTTCTGACGCCTCAACGACTTGAGTTTCCGAACCATCAGACGAACTTGCATCAGACTCTGTAGCATTTTCTGTGGATTCCGCTTCGTTGTCCTCGAGTCTGCCCCACCTTCCTCCAAGGGCCATTGCCATCATCTCGTATGTCTTGTTACCTAGCTCGGCTGAACTGTCAGGCTGTGCCATTGACAAGAAGCAAGGAAAAAATTGTTACATAGAAAGATTAAACAAGACTAATACTGAATCAGTTGTAGTGGACAATGCAATAGATCAGATTTTAACTCTCTTTTTCTTTGATAGCATTTAGTCGTGTCTAATCTACTGTACCAAACATGCAATAAAAGTTTCTTTTATACTTACGGTGAACCCACTGGAGATCAAGGCTGTATCATACAGAAGTTCCACAGCCCTCTTAGCATCAGTGCTATCTGGGGCATTCTTGCATGCAGCCTGCAAAAATTGAAATGTAAAAAGTAAACTTGGTGCAAAAATAACAATTCAGCATTTGTAAGAACGGCTGGATCCAAATTTTGCAGTATTTCATTAAGATCTGGTCGACAGTGCCCAAGATGAACTTTTGACAATTTGTAAGATTCATGTTTTGTAGTGCTTCCAATCTAATGGTATTAGTTATTGAAGCAATATAAAAGACAGAAAGATAAATTTAGGCTATAGAAGTTAAAAGTCACATAATGCTTCAAGCTTCTGTTTTAAAATATTTATAATAACATTAAGGAACTGCAAAAAGACATTACAATGTTCACAGATGTCACCCTATAAAGACATTATACAAATTTTCAAACCTATTATTCGAACTTTGTTTAGATCACAAAGCATATACTACATCTACTTTTCAAACAAAAGCATAAAATCTTACATTCAGATCTTTGACGATTGGGTGATCGGGATTGATCTCCAGTATTCTTCTTCCCCTCATGAACTCGAGACTCGAAGTGTCTCCAAGTGTCTGTGCTCTCATCAATCTGTATAGAAGAAAATAAGAAAAACGAATTATAATTAAAAAATGTGAAAACTCTTTCATTTTACATCATTAATATACATGCATAGGACAGACCTTCCCATATTTGCAGACCACCCAAACTTTCCTGAAACAAGCACACATGGCGATGAGCCTAAACACTTCGACACTTGCACTTTTGCCACCTGATCACCAAGTTGTTGTTTTATCCAGTCGCAAAGAAGATTATACTCTTGCTTAGTTTCCCTTTCTTTAACCTCATCCTCGTCACCTGTCATATTGGAAAAAGGATAAGAACCGTTACACGCAAGGAAAACAACAGCGCAACATTTTTCCCTCCCAACCATCACAAAGAAAATCAACAAAGACGTTTCAGAGTTTGGCATGGGGAATTAACGGTTCAATCTGCGGTTCGAAGTCAATTGAACATCATTAAATATTACTAACCAAGTTCCAAATCTTCCTTGCTGATGTCAACAAATTTCTATTCCTTGAAGTCTGTAGATTCTGGATGGCAACTTCATCGATTGGCTCAATTAGATATAGCACCTATTCGTTAGCAATTACAATCCACAAGGAGCAGTCAGATGCAACCTCAGATAACTTATTAGAAAAGCAGCATAAAAACATTGAAGAGATTTTCGCAAAATCCCATCCAGCAAAAGGCAACATTTTAAATTTATTAAAGGGATAATTGCAGCAAAAGCCCCAAACCTTTGAAATATTAACAAACTTTCCCCAAACCTTTGATTTATTGCAACCGTTACCCCTAATCTTTCCAACCATTGCATGTGAAGCCTTTTGGATGGTTTCCATCAATTTTTCCATCAATTGACCCAAAAATTAAGTTTGATCATATTTTTAATCAATTAAAAGGAGGCAAAATGATAAATATTTATTAAAATAATTAAATAAAAAATTTAAAAAGGGAAAAGAAAAGAAAGGATCTCTTCTTTACCCCATCCCACCCCACCCCATAACAAGAATTCATACATGAATTCAACTTTACTCACATGGGGGTGGGCCCAATGTAAATTAAAATATTGACAAAAAATCCCACCCACCACCCCTACTGTGTGCGTTCTGTCAGGTACAGGAATCTATACTGTAGCATGTCTCAAATCCTTGTTATAAAAGTAAGAGCCTGTCTGGGCGCGATTTTAATTGACAAAAAAATGGATTATTTTACCATTAAAGGAAGCAACGGTCAGAAAAACACAAAAAAAGTTGATGAATCTGTGACTAAACGAAGTCAAAAATTGTGGGCGTTGTGATTTTAATTTTGCACAGACAGGGCCTAAGAGAAGTGCCAGGCTACCAGATCCATTTTACCATATCTTTTACAGGCTATCTCACAACACATGGGTGTGTGGATGTTTTGGAGGTATTTTTTTAATGAGATGTGTCCGCATCGAACCCACCTCATGTGAGGTGAGGCCTATGCCAGGCCTTTTACAAGCTTGGTGGAGTAGATCCCCCGTTTGACACCCATTAATTTTTCTTTCTCATTCTCATTCTTCATTTCAACCACACATTCTCCTAATAAAATAATATTACACACAAATCAAAAACTTTTCATCACTTTTTTATCAAATATTTTTACATCAATTACTATTCCAAAATTTCTATTTTACTCAAAATGGATTTCAAACATGGGGCAAACTAAAAGTAATGGCTACTAAAACTCCACCCAAAAAATAATTCCTGTACCTGGAGCATGTATCAAGTCCTTGTTATAAAAGTAATGGCTAATAAAACTCCACCAAAGCATTTTTTCCATTTTGACATTTTTTACTAACGCGGATCCCACGTGCATGTGACAGTGTGACCATAGTGTCGACAAAGGAGCTTTATTCAAACATCAATTGCGCCATCCCCCACTCACTCTCCCCGCCACCACACACAAGCTTTCTTGGACAGTAACAATGGCGAGCTCAAAAAATGGCGTCCATATCTTAGTGTTTCCATATCCAGCACAAGGCCACATGCTCCCACTTCTTCATTTGACTCACCACCTATCCATTCGTGGCGTAGCCATAACA
Source organism: Fraxinus sp. D2006-0159 (assembly GCA_903798375.1). NCBI lineage: Eukaryota > Viridiplantae > Streptophyta > Magnoliopsida > Lamiales > Oleaceae > Fraxinus > Fraxinus sp. D2006-0159. The sequence goes on from CAIGRQ010087741.1 coordinate 7,328, forward strand.
ATTTTGGTTACTCCCAAAAACCTTCCAATTATATCCCCACTTCTCTCTGCCAATCATTCAATCCAAACCCTAATCTTACCTTTCCCAGAACACCCCAAGATCCCCCCAGGTGTAGAAAATGTTAAAGACATTGGAAATCATGGAAATGTTCCTATGATCCTTGCACTAAGTAAACTCCAGGGCCAAATAGTTCAGTGGTTCGAATCTCATAGCAATCCTCCTGTTGCAATCGTCTCCGATTTCTTTCTTGGTTGGACTCATCATCTGGCCCAGAAAATTGGAATCCCCAGGGTCGCCTTTTACTGTTCTGGGGCATTTCTTAATGCTTGTTTTGACCATCTCTGGAGAAATCCCGAGGCTGTAAATCCAGGGAGTGAAATTAAATTTGAAGATTTACCGAATGCTCCGACATTTCCGTGGGAACAAGTTCCTTCATTGTTCCGGCGGTATAAGGAAGCAGATTCAGATCCCAATTTGGAGCTGCTGAAAAACAGCATGGCTGCAAATAGTTTGAGTTGGATGCATATTTTCAACACTTTCGATGAATTGGAGAATGAGTACTTGGAATTTCTGAGAAAAAAAATTGGGTTTCCGCGAGTTTACAGTATTGGGCCACTGAATTTACTGCATGAACCTGAACAGATGAATGTTAAATCTGATTCCATTAATGGCGAGGTTTTCTCATGGCTTGATGGATGTCCTGATGAGTCAGTTCTGTATGTTTGTTTTGGGAGTCAAAAGGTGCTCAAGAAAGCACAAATGGAGGCTTTGGCAAATGGGCTCGAACGGAGTGGAGTCCGGTTCATATGGGTGGTGAAGCCGTTGACAGCGGAGCAAGTGGCGGAGGGTTTTGGATCGGTCCTTGAGGGGTTCGAACAGAGGGTTATGGGCAGAGGGTTTATTATAAGGGGGTGGGCAGCGCAGGTGCATATACTGAGTCATCGAGCTGTTGGTGGGTTTCTGAGTCATTGCGGATGGAATTCAGTGCTGGAGGCTATAGCAGCTGGGGTGATGATATTGGGGTGGCCGATGGAGGCGGACCAATTTGTGGACGCGAAGCTTATGGTGGACTACATGGGAGCGGCGGTTCGAGTTTGCGAGGGTGGAGACACCGTGCCGGACTCAGATGAATTGGCTCAGAAAATTACTGAGTCAATGAGTAGGGATATTTGTCGGAGAGTTAAAGCCAAGGATTTGAGAGACAAGGCCATGGAAGCAGTGAAAGTTGGAGGGAGTTCTAATAAAGATATGGATGGGCTTGTTAAAGAACTAGACCAACTATCTTACAGGCCCAACTAAAAATGTATGAAGGTAAAAAGTGGAAATTACATGCAACTAGTTCTTTTAAATTACCATTTCAAAAATCAGATTCAAGCTTGTTTATACAAAAATTAGATAATAATTTAATATTAATAATTATATTATAAAATTTAAACTAATATATATACCAACACTACCTTCATCCACCTTTACCAAATTTTCATTCCAACTCTTAATTACTTTCCCTCCTTTTTTTTTCTTTATGCATCTCTCCATTCATTATCTCTCTCTATACATCTTTACCAACCCCATCGGAGACATCGTCGGAACGGTGCAGTGAAATGCACGACAACGAACCCTCGATCTCGGTCCCCATCGACGACAGTGGTCGTGGTGAAATGCAAGGCAACAAGTTTGCTTTTCATGACCGCAGTACATTGTTGTATGCACATCGTCGTTGCACATCGCAGTAGCGTCGTCGCGGTTGAGCGTATGCCGCTCATTTTTGTTGTTCTCGCCGTTCGAATCGGAGGCAGATTGAAATTTCCTCTACATTTTCCTCACATAGTTCATTAGAGGCTTTTCAACTACTGACTTTATTTCTCTCTTTTAATTTTGTGGTGGCGGGAGTTTTTGAATGGATCTGCGGTGTATTGAGGTGTAGGTGCAGGTGGCAGTAATGGTGGCTTGTTTAGGAATTTTGTTGGTTGTGGTAGCGATTGTGGCGTATTGAGGTGTAGGTGGTAGTGGATTGTTTGGGTATTTTTATTTATTTTATTTTTTGTTGGTGGAGGAGGTTGTGGTGTAGGTGCATGTGAATGTGAATGTGAATGTGAATGTAGAGGTGAAAAACATAATGGAGTTTAGGAGATGATGCAACGATGGTGGTGGTTGGTATGTGTGTTGATGCAGTTGGTGGTTGTGGTGGTGTAGGCCATGGTGTTGGTGGTGGTAATGCAGCGGTTGTAGTCGTATTTGGTGTACTGTTGGTTGTCATCATTGTCATTACGGTGGTGTTGGCAATGATGTTGCTGCAAGCAGTGGTGAGGTGATGGTAGTCACAAATTGTTTTGTTAATGTTACCAATAAATTAGTTAATGCGTGATGAATGAATAATATGTGACCAATGAAATAAATAATTTGTGACTAATAAATAATATGTGATCTAAAAATTTGTTATGTTGTGACCAATGACTTGATAATTTGTGACCTAAAAAATTGTGATCAATTAATTTGATATTTTGTGACCATGAAATAAGTTATGAGTTATAAAATTTGTAATTTGTGATCGAAAAATAATATGTGACCAATTAATTTATTTGATTTGTGATCGATAAATAAGTTGTGACCTGTAAAATTTGTGATTTGTGACTGTAACGTATGTAATTGAGACTAATACATAATCGTGATTATAGATTATATATGTTGTATTTTTTATATCGTAAGTGTATGATATCGTAACAAGTAATATAGTGGACCTTTGAGTCCGGATTATCGTTCTCACGAGGACTATACTTTAATTTTAATCTATTTTGCCTAAGTCCTATTTGATAAAAGGCAAATAAAGAATAATAATATTTGTGAATAGTTTTTCTTGCTTGTGAACTAATGAGAAGTAATAAAAAATTGCAAACACTGTTTTAATAAAGATTCGAATGAGTAATTAATATTAGGGCAAAACAAGTTCATCCAATGATCACCTTAATTCCTAATTCAACATTCTAATCTAATGTAGTGTTCGGTTAAATTCTTCTATGGTATTCAATTTACCCTTCTTGAGTTCTAATTGAACCTATTTAACTAATTCAATTTCATATCTCTATATGAACTACTCTTAGTTAAACGAATTATGGTTATAAGAATTCCTATAACAGCTGCAATAATTAGCATAGAAATCTCTACACGTTATACTACTATACCGAATTTTATTATACGGTCTAAATCTCAAACTCACCTCTCAATTCGTAAGAGACTCACAAAATCATCAAATTATTGATCAGATAATTTAATACATTAAACACATAATAAACCAACACATGAAAGAATAAACCACAGAAATCTTGAATTAAAGAATCAAGAGTCACAAAAGAGTACATTGTTCGCTCTAATTTATAGTTTAGTTACACGTAATGTAAGAAGAAAAACAANTCTCAAAAACTACATTGTTCGCCATAATTTAGAGTTTAGTTACACATAATGTAAAAAGAAAAACAAATAAATAAACTTGAATACATCTCCGGATTATTGGAATAAAGATATGGAAAAAAATAAACTATTGCACCAAGGTCTTCTTCCGCTTCCAATATTTGCTTTGATCTTGAATCCCGCGATGAATTTCTTCTCTTGATTTTACTCTTCGATCTCTCGTATTTCTCTTTTTTTCAATGTGTGAAACCCCTTTATTAGTGTCTATTTAGGTTTATTTATACTTCCCTAATCATTCTTGGCCAAATTAGAGTCTTTTTCTAAGTTTCTCGAGGCCCAACAGCAACCCTAAAAAACTGGCGTCGTAGCGCCTTGGCGCTGCATCGCGATGACTTGCTGAAAAAACTCGTATAATGCAGTGCCTGGGCGCTGAGTTGCTATCTAACCTTCTTCTGTTTCGATATTTTTATTATAACTTTTGCTCCCGATGTCAGATTAAGGCGATTCAAAATGCGTTGGAAAGATAACTCAAATGGCTACAACTTTGATAAAAATAGCTCTTTTCCAATTCCAATGTTTACTAGACCAAAAATGGATCTCAATCTCCAACTAAAAATTTAGATATCATTGCGCGATTGAAAATTGATTTGTTTTCAATCCTTTTAATATTTAGTTGTATCCATTTGACCCCCCAGCATTTTTGAATCTTCATCGTGAGCTTCAACTGGACTTTTGAGTGTTTGCACTTTAACCCCCAATTTTGGATCTCGCCATTTTTCGCTTCTTTCTTTGAATTTCACTTCCATTAATTGAGTTTTACCTAATAACATATTATACAATAAATTAGACTATAATTCTATTAAAAGAATTACGAAATATCAATATTTTGGAACCCGAATAAGTATATAAAATACACTTATCAATATAATATTGTGATCTTAATATATTTAATTAATAAAATATTTTTTTAATTAATATCTTATTTTTGAAATAGTAAACCTTAATTCTTAGACTTGAAATAGGTCATACTTAATGTTTTAGTAATAAAATTTTCCAAGGGAAAAATACACTATAATTAGACTATAAGAAGTACGCATAAGCTTTTGAAGTTTCTGTAATCATTTTTTACAACTGCTTTTAATCGTGATCGATGATTGTAATTCATGAATTTTGTATACATTTTACCCAATTTGTAATATC
>CAIGRQ010087775.1:0-13581 GCA_903798375.1 Fraxinus sp. D2006-0159
TTTTATTTTTATATATTTTTCGCCGATCCGATTTGATTTTAAATCGCAATTAAAATTCTCAAACTCAAACCAAACCATTTTTGGTTCAAAATCATTTCGTTAACGGGTCCACGTAGCACCAAACCGACAGTTTTTAAAATGCGGTTTCAGTTTGATTTTTCAATTTGACGATTTTTGCTTACAGCCCTAGAGCTAATTTCTCTGCTGCAAGCCTTTGAAATTCGCACTAATATTAACATACACCCCTGTAGCACCTATGCCGCGTTCTTCAACTAGTAAAATAGAGCCAAGACAACTAAATGTGGTTCACATGGTAATAGCAAATTCAACCAGCAAAATAGAGCCCAAATAACTACAAATGGCTCACATGACAATAGCAAATTCAGCTATGGTAAAGGTAAGGGTCCAACACATTCTACACACCAGACACGTGATGATGTACCTCCTCACAAACAACATGCATCCAAAAATCTGTGCAGTCCACTACATCAAATGTTTGTTGCCAAATTTGTAAGAAATATGTGCATGATGTTTCTATAGGTTGGTATCGCTATGATCAATTTGATTATGACACCATAGATCATGAAACCCTTGCTGGTCTACAAATTTGTGATGCCATAGAGGATCAAGAATAGACAATTGACACTGGTACTTCATCCCACATGACTTCCAATGTAGGTATGTTGCATAATCTGAAGCATTATACTGGAAATGATCTTGTGAAGGTTTGAGATCTTTAATCTGTCAGAAAACCAGTACCCTGGTACAAATTAAAATTAAATTTTAATCTCAAGTCAAAGTCAACAATTAATTTTAACCACACATTTCATGGGACCCACAACTTTTCAACCACACATTCCATCAACTTTTATCAAAATATACTAAAAAATTGAGTTTAATCTACAACAAACATGGGCTAACTAATGATTATCCTATAAATTGTGAATTTAATGGTTTGGTTTCTCTTTTCAGGAAAATGAGACAAATAGAATCCTGTTAGGAGGAATCAAGAGAGGCAACTTATATACCATCAAGGCACCGTCGAAGGCTCACTTTTCTGTGTGTTTCTAGATGGTGGATAGTGAAGTTTGGCATCAGCGACTTGGTTACCCTCAACTTGTTGTTGTTCAGGCTTTGCGTTCAAAAGGCCTTTACATGTGCGAGGAAGAAATTAATTTAGGATTTGTGAAAGTTGTCAAATAGGCAAACTTAGCAAATTACCTTTTAAACCTTGTCTTAATAATGATTTTGGACTTTTTGAGAAATTTCATTGTGATCTTTGGGGACTATTCCCCACTTTATTTATTGATAGATTTTCATATTGTACATGTCTTGTTGATGATTATAGTAGAGATATGTGGCTTGTTCCTTTACATTAAAAATCTGAATCTTACGGGCATTTTCGTGCCTTTTTTAATTATATTGAGAGACAATTCTCCCACCGCATAAAAATACTTCAAAGTGATTGTTGGGAATTTGAGGAAGTGATATGACGCAATATGAAGTATAGATCGCACAAACAATAACAAGATTAAAAGAAATCATCATCTCCTTCAGCTGTCGTCTTCTCCTTCAATAACAATGCAGCTGTTGTGTTCTCCTTCAAAACGTTCTGAAGAATGTTGTTAGATAGATGAAGATGAGTCTGCGAAAGTGCCATGTGATCCTTCCGTTGCTTCTCCTCTGTTGTCGAAGTTGTGGGCATCTTATCAAGTCACAACAAAGCATCATCCAAATCCATCTGCACCAATATAGTCTCATCTTCACTTGCCACAAAAAAAATCTTATACTTCGATCCAACATCGGAATATCATACTGTATGGTAGCTATTGATAAAAAAAAATCTCGAACGAATCAAATCCTTGCTCTGCAGAACTGTCGAACCTTAACTCTGATACTACTTGTTAGGAATTTGATGAGGTGATATGACACAATATGAAGTATAGATCGCACAAACAATAACAAGATTAAAAGAAAGCAAACAAGAAAATTAAATTGGTAGATGAACGGAATATTTTATTGACAACCAATGGAGAGAAAAATTACAACTTATGCAACCTCAAGTCTAATAAACTGAATGAAGAGTCTACTATTTATAGGAGACATGTACCCTAGAATAAACCTAAATTATGGAACTAGGTCAAAAATCGCGTAATGTCGAAAAAAAGGGAAAAATTTGCTGCCTGTCGCTCGAGCGATAAGCGGGCGAGAGCCTGTCACTCGAGCAATAGCTTGACGAAAGGCGGGCGACGGAATCGATGTTCCAATTTTACTCCTCTCGCTCGAGCGGGAGTTGAGTGTCCATCCAGCGCCGTCAATCCGTTTTTACTTCTTGGACCCTATTTTGACATCAACAAGCCTAATACTCCAAAATGCAAAACCCTAGACCCAATATGGACTGGATCTTGGTCACAAAACCCAACAGTGATGACGGAGGAGAATTTGTTAGGAATGTTTTTACTATCTACTTGCAAGAGCTAGGGATTGTTCATCTATTATCCTGCTCTCATACACCTCGGTAAAATGATGTAGTTGAGCGATTCCATCGAATCATCCGTGAGCTTGGATTGACGATGCCTCATCATTCTAATATACCTAAAAGATTTTGAACGGAAGCCTTTTCCACAGTTGTCTTTTAATTAATTGCTTACTCTCTCCTGCTAATAGTAGTGACTTACCTTTTTACAAAGTCTTTGGCAAACATCCTGACTATAGTTTCTTTAGAGTTTTTGGTAGCAAATGCTATCCCTACATTTGGAATACTACTTCAAATAAATTTGATCCAAAATCGATGACATGTGTTTTTATGGGTCATATCCACAAACATAAGAATGTTTTTATCTACCAACTGGCAAAATATTTGTCCTTAGATATGCTATGTTTAATGAAGAAACTTTTCCTCATAAAATTTTGGTATTCTTCATCAACATAACTCTGGAACAAAAATATCACCACTTTCTCAGATTGGCTTGATCAGCCCATCACGCCATGTGATGTACAAAATCCCACATCAAAAGATAGTTTCCAACATGTCATTGTGCTTCGTTTCTCGATAGGCCATGACACATTGCAACATAACGTCACTATTGCTCATGATGTGGCTATAAATGACCATAGATCTTATATTCATATCTCTGATTCGTTGCCTGTTGAAGATTTGGTTGCCATTCCCACTACAATATCTATTTTGTACGATCATCCCATGATCACTAGAGGTAAATCAGATACTGTCAAACCAAATCCTAAATACACAATCTTCATAGCGTTGTCACCATTCCTCAAGAACCCAGGACTATCAAAACTGCTTTAAAACATGAGGGATGGGTGAATTCTATGACAGATGAATCACAAGCTCTAAAAAAATGACACTTTAGAACGACGTTTTGGTTCCTAGAGAATATAATATGCATGTAATTGGCAGTGAATGTATTTACAAAACCAAGCTCAAATTTGATAGCACTTTAGAACGACTAAAAGCTAGATTAGTAGTAAAATGATATAATCAAGTAAATGTGGTTGATTACCATAATACCTTGTCTTAGGTAATCAAAGAAGGTACCATACGACTCGTGCTTTCAATTGCTACTTCAAAAAATTTGGATATTCGCCAATCAGATGTTAAAAATGCATTCTTAGAGGGTTTTCTCAAAGAAGTTGTTTTTATGGACCAACCCTTAGGTTTCATTGATTTAAATTCACCAAATCATGTTTGCAAGTTACAAAAAGCCTTATATGGTCTAAAACAAGTACCACGAGCATGGTTTTCTTGTTTTTGCGGGATCTTAGTTAAGTATGGCTTTTTATGTAGTATTGCTAACCCTTCTCTTTTTTATTACAAAATCAAATGTGATATTTTAGTTCTCCTTTTATACGTCGATAACATGCTTCTTGTTGGGTCCAATACTCTACTTTTAAAATCTTTTGTTCTTGTGCTTCACCAATAGTTCGATATGAAGGATTTGGATTTCATTTATTACTTTCTTGAGTTTTAAATTATATGCACTACCAATGGCTTACTCTTGTCAACAGTCTAAATATGCCCTTGATATCATCAAGCGAGCTCAAATGGAAGGATGTAAGCCTATTAATACCCCAATGTTCCCCCAATTACAAACATTTGGACTCAATTCTATGATCCTACCTATTATCGCAGTTTAGTCAAAGCCCTACAATATTTGACTTACTCAACCTGATTTATCGTTTAGTGTGATTTTTTTTCTCGCAGTTTATGCATTCGTAAGGTTATTATTAACTTGTCAAGAAAATCATCGGATATTTCCCTGGCACCATCACCTTTGGTCTTCACATGCACAAACTATGGACTCTTAATATCTATGGCTTCTCTAACTCTATTTGGGCATGTTGCGAGGATACTAGACGATCAACTTCTGGCTTTTGTAACTTTCTTAGAAGTAGTATAATCTCCTGATTTGCAAAAAAGCAAGCATATGTTTCAAGTTCAAGTTCAAAAGTGGAATACAATCCCCGTGTTTCATGCATGTAGCAAACATATTGAAATTGACTACCACTTCGTCCAAGAAAAAGTTCAATGAGGCCAACTCGGTACTAGGCATGTACCATCCAAGTTACAAATGGCAGACATCTTTTTACAAAGCCCTTGGACAGGCTTTTGAGGGAGAGCGTTAGGAATACTGAAATTATGCAATCTTCTCTATGTAAGGAAAGTCTAGTAGAGATCGAAATTATACAATCTTCTCTAAGCAAAGAAAGTCCAGCAGAGAATGAAATTATTAACAAGACTACACAAATCAAGGAAATCATAAGACAAACTCCAATGAATTGATGCATTTGAAATGATTTATTCCCTTTTATATACATGCAAAAGCCCTATTTATAATACATAATTAGGGATTGCAATATAACCCGATATTGCGGGGCCCTCCCCGAATGGAGCGATATTTACTAGCCTAACTAGGTAAACGAAGTGGGGATGGGGCTAGGGTGCGGGTACAAGACGGGTTTGAGAAACATAATCCCCATCTTGCTATCCACCCCATTTAAAATTAATCTCAAATTAACTTTTTTATCAAATCAAATAAAAATAAAAGATATATCATTATTTTTAAAGAGAAAATGAATTTTTTTTAATAAATTGGAAAAAGGTAATAATATTCACTAATTAAGGACATGAAAAAATAAAAAACCAAAAAAAATGGGGCACGAGACCTTCCCCGCTCCACTCCGCCTCAATCCAGCCTCAAACTTGTCCCGTCCCGCTTTAACCGGGAATGTGGATGGGGTAAGGTGACAAACATACCCAACGAATAAGGGTGAAAATGACTAACTTGTCCCATACCCGTCTAATTGTCATCCCTGTACATAATTATCTCTCCCTCAATAAAGAGAATTACACACAGATCAGAATCTGTAATATCTTTCTTTAGTAAATAGGTTGGATAACCGCTACACAAAAGTGAGAATTATTAATATATTTGAGGTCTGCTTGTGATTGTATTTGATTTATTGCTATATTTGCATCTCCTTAGAAAACATCCAGATCCTTAACAACTAACATGTTGTTAATTTGAATCTACATTTCCCTCTTCTAGTATATTTCACTTGAACACTAGATGAATCAATCTAGCTACTCGACTTGGCTTACAATCATTGATTAAAAGGTGTCATTATCATAGTTTGAGAAATTTAAGTTTATTTTCTTTGATCAAGGATGGACAAGTTCTATTTAAAGATAAAGAAAAAGGACGGTATAGATGTAAAACCTCTGAATTGTTCTTCAACTTAACCCACTTATTGTGGTCTTGTTATATACATTGGAAAGGAATGATTTCGTAGTGTAATACTTTAGACTAGTACTTTGAAATTCAAATTCAAGTTAAGAGGTGCTTAAATTAGAATACTGTTACCACATAAACACGATTTGAAGACGAAATGCAAAGTAATGGAGATGATTAGATGATATTTGTTACATCCCTGCCTAAGTGGCAAGTCATGTGGCTATCAGTTAAGAAAAATATCAAACAAGCACCCTCACTTTGTTAGTACGAGGTGAATGAGTCATGTCACATCTCATGTTCACTTGTCCAAGACGATGAGGTCAAGTCCCATAGTCTCGCCTATTCTCTCATTCGAGGCATTGGAGGCACAACCCAATACTTCATCGTATTCTCCTTCAAGGTGATAATTCTAGCGCACTTGTCACATCACCTCTTCGAGGTGACTGAGAGGGACTCAACCCTTGGCCACACCAAGTGAGCCTCTTGAAACCAAGGCGGTTGAGGTTTGATCTATGATGCTTTAAGCAAGTTGCAATAATTCACATCTTGAGTTTACGTCTGATATGATTGATGTGACATCTCTCTAAAGGCGACTTGTAGTTAAATTCCATCTTATCCACTTAGGACGGGTGTGTCTTATCACAATCTTAGGATGGTTACTATATGACATCTTTGAGCTTGGCACATGAGTAGTTGGGATGAAGCCATTTTTCAAGCTTCCAAGGGGTCTGCTTTCATTTCCTTGACCAATAAATACTCACATTTGATTTGATTTGAAGAATCCGATTTTTTGAATTTCAAAGTCTTGATTTCACTCTTGAATCCTAAACCTCTGTGGTAAAATCTAAACTCAACTCTCATTTTTTCCTTCTCCCAGTTTCTCCCAAATTAGTGTTTGTATTAACTTAAAAGTCGGAGTACATGGGTAAGAGAGGAGTCGAATTTGTTGGTGCCTGAGTCCCACCAAATTCAAATTTTAGTAGATTGGCAACCGAAAATGGAATAAGGAGGCCAAAGGCAAGTTGAGCTCTACTATACAACTGGATGTGGAGGCGGAGGCGAAGGCGGAGGCAACTAAAAGGCAAGGTGAAGGCCGAAGTTGAGGCTTTGAAGTTGCAGGCCACGACTGTTGCTGAAGAGGTGATTAAACACTATGTTGATCATTTCGAGGAGACGGAGGTTTATGACGAGTTCACCTTATTTTTCACAAAATTTTAAAGCTCAGCATGTTCTTGCCAAAATTCGAAGTGATGCCCGAGTGGGACATCACCTTCTTGGAGAAGAAGTTCCCTGCAAATGGAGGTTCTCCTTCTAAAGCCTAGCTCTAGCTAGTTCCAATCCTAATGCTGCTAAAAATTTCTCAATCCTCCTACAAACCTAGATTATGCTTCAATATGCAGAGTTAAAAAGGTGATTTCTCCCTTTTTTGTAGCTAGTAACTATTTTTTTATTTAAAGAAAACTCCTTATGTTACATTTTTAGTTGTTATTTATGCTTCTATTTTTGGAGGAAATATGTGGAAAGGGCCTATTGACAATCTCATATTTTCACTTTGACCTTTGACCAGTAAATAGAATAAAAAAACGAAAAAAGTTAAAATATAACTTTACACAAGAAAAAGCCAAAAATACCCCCACTTTCTCCCTTCACAGCCATCCGTCCCAAATCGAGCCAAAAAGTCGACGAAGTCATCGGCTCTGACAACCACAAAGACGACCCCGTCACCAGCAAAAGAGAAGGTTAGTTTCTGTGATTAAAATCGGGTTTTTCATATAAGGAATTCGAGTGATTTTTACATTTTTTTTAGTTTATTTGTTTATATATATATAGGCAGATTAGCTTGAGTATTAGTGATTGTGGAGAAATTTTGGTATTACTAGATCTTAATACTGCGTTATTTGAGCTCTCCATAACCAAAAATGACGATTTTCGACGATGGGAGCTAGCATTTCTTAACAACCGGGTCAACTGAAATCTGGGCCGGATTAATAGCTGGCCCAAACTGTTAACAATCTGGGTCGACTGTTCACAGTCGGTCCAAGATGTTAATTAACAGTGGGACCGACTGCCAACAAACGGTCCGACTAACTATGCAGTCAACCCACGTGGTTTTTTTAATTTTATTAATAATTTAATATTTCGAATATTAAAAAATATTTGTATTCTCTATTTAATTTTTAAATATCGCTTTGTTTACTTCATTTTTTGTTTTTATAATTATTTCTTTAATTAAATAATATTTGTATTCTTTCTTGTTTTAATAATTTGCTTTTGTTTAAATTTTTATATATATAATTAAATAAATAATTTTAAATTGATAATTACGAAAGTGAAATATTACTTTTCAACAAATTAGCAAATTCTTATTTTTTTTCTTTTTAATATTTTAATTAATTTAAAATTCTTTAATTAAATATTCTTTGTAAACTAATCTTTAATTTTTTTTCAAATGTAATTAAATAATATTCGTATTCCTTTTTATTTTAACAATTTCCATTTTTTTGATTTATATCTATAAAATTAAATAAATAATTTTAAATTGATAATTTCGAAAATGAAATATTATTTTATTTTTTAACAAATTAGAAAATTCTTGTTTTTTCCTTTTAATATTTTAATTAATTTATAATTCTTTAATTAAGGCCCTGTTTGAGTCATATTTTTCTTCCCTAAAAATGAAAAATATGACCGTTATTAATTACATCAAACTATCAATTTTGAATTTCTAACTCTTGTGTGGGGTATATTGTTCATTCTCATTCTAAAATAAGGTGGTTCAAACGGGGCCTAAATACTCTTTGTAAACTAATCTTTAATTTTTTTCAAATGTAATTAAATAATTGTATTCTTTTTTTTATTTTAATAATTTCCTTAAACAGTTAGCATTTTCTATAAAAGAAAAAAGCCACCAATTGGCTGTCTAAATCTCTCCATACTTTCCACAATTCAAATTAAGCAAATAATACAGAAATAATGTAGAGAGAGAAGTCGAATGAATGAGAAGAAAGAACAAAAAATCGTAGCCTTGTAATAGAATAAATTAATTCCGTTTTAGCATAGGTTTTCCCAAAAACTAAAGCAATGGTTTTCAAATTGTCCATTCGACCTTGACGGAGGTTTCCCGATTTAGGAACGTAGGGAACAACGACATGCATTCATTCATCATCTTTCGAGTCGATGATGATCGGATTGTCCACTAAAGACCCGAGCCGAGAGAGGTTAATAGCAACATTATTATGACAAGTTTCTTCAGATGAAAAAGACATAGTTGAAGGAAGAAGTTTTTACTGCTAAGAATTTCTTCTATGGAATTATGTTAGAACACTGTATTTGAAATCATATGCATGAATATATCGAGGAGTAAAGCATTGTGTAATTGCATTACAAAACTACACACCAATTCATACTCTATAAAATTAATTCATTTCCCGATTCGGGAAACGAAGCAAAGCGAACTTAGAGTTGGTAATCGTATTGCCGATTGTGAGATCGTTTTGATCGAAATCCCATCGGACGAATGCCATGATTCGTTTGACATTCAGTACGTTGACAAGTTGGTCGACAATGTTGGACCGGGTCCCAACTCATGGGAGATGTCATCATCATAATCTCCGATGGCGATGATAGTAGTGAGATGTCTTCTCTATCCGTTGTTGAGGATATGTGGATGTCTTCGTACATCATCATTTTGTGAGCACTTCAAATAAGAAACTCATGGTTATATGTTAAAGAAGTGGTGAAATTAATATAGTTGGATAGTTTATAAACTCCTCGATATGATTTCGAATTGTCGTTGTTTTAAATTCAGTACATGGCCATATAATGATCTTGAAATCATACTACTAATTTTATGTTTTGCATTATTCTTCGAATGAATACAACGTGTTGAAATGAATTGAGTAAATAACATAGAAATGCAAAATTATAGTATTCATGAATGACGAATTTTATGTTACTATGAATACACAAAACACTCAAATGCTCATGTTAGTCAATAGTCTTGTGCTCCTAGATGTTTTCCTATTCTGTCCGTAACTACTATATCGTCTACATTTTCGCACGTTCGTCGAACTTTCATGTCTTGACCGTTTATGTTGGGTAGGAAGCCATCCTAGTGGTGTACGTATATTCGGGAGTAAAACACAAATCGCATGAGAAACAACCCAATCGGACTACATTCCAGTTGGGTGAATGACTTCGTTCTATGTAGCTTGAGCACTTTGCGCAAGCCACTTGGGATGCATGTGTGCACGTTCACATCTCAAATTCTTGACATGAGCATGTGTTGCCTAGAAGGCCAACAATACACATGTTCGTGCCTACACCAATCTTCAACACGAGTTCATCTAAGTGACATACTTGTAATGTCACATAGGTGTCAAAAGATTTTCTCAATTTCCCCTCCATTTTGGTATCAAGGCACTCTGACATTTGGTGGATGCGGTTCTCCTCTTGAAAAACAATTGTTGCATCAACGACCTATTGTTGTCGACTAACGAGGTTATTGAGAAACTTGTTGTCACTTTAGAACTAAATTAAGGGACTCCGTCCTGCTGTTCATCATTATGTTGTACCGATTATCACCAAAATTTGCAAGTGACCATGAGGATATACCAGCACGTTCTGGTTTTAATCTGTCCCATTAACTGTTCGAATTCTAGTATGCAATATTCTAGTACTGCACGCTTAAACAAAAACATGGCATTGCTACTACTATACCTAGAAATATGTTTTTTCTTAATATGCCACATACATGTAACATGGTGAGAAAGTGGGTACAAACATGGATATTGCCTAATTAATGCTCTTCTTCGTGTCCGATACGAATACTATTCGTTCTGAGTTGTCAACCACATATTTCGACTTCATGAATAACCAATTCCACGATACATTTGTTTCCCCCCATCGACTATCCCCTAAGCAATAGGATATATCTGCATGTTGGCATCCTGAGCTACAGCAAAACTAATAGTGTTTCCTTATACTGGTCCTTCAAATGACTCCCATCAACGTAAATGAACGGTCTCATGTAATCTCAAAAGCTACGTATATTTGGCCCGATTGCTAAAAAGAAGTACAAAAACATGTTATTGCTATCGAGCTCAATGTGTGGGATGGTTGTAACATAATTCTCGACAATTCAAATAATGTCAAGAATTATATTTCAAGTGCCATTCTCGACATTATAAAATGTCGAGAACGATGTCAGTCAAACACTTCACCATATGCATTTATCATCTTCTTCAACTTCAATCACCATTTTTGCAAAGAATTTATTCCACCATTAATGGCATTGTCAATACATAACTATCATTGCAAATCCATCAATTACCATCTATCAAAGTTATTTAAGTAGGTTGTGACACCATATTTGAGGAACATAAAAGAATAAACATGAATTTGATTTTAAAATGCTCCGATAATCTTAGAACAAATATCTACTAATTGTTTGAAAAATATAATACATTTAAATTATATATATAGCAACTATTAAATGTAACTTATCAACAAAAATAAGATTTCGAAAAAAAATTTATTTTCTATCAAGAATTGTGGATGAGGATTAAATTTCTTGAAATGAAATTATATGATTTTCTTATGAATTAGAAGTATGTATTTAATTTGTTAATGGATTTTCAATTTAATCATCTACATTTCTTCTCAAAATGTGTACGCATGATTTATCTCCAAGGGAAAATTCTGCTTTCCTATTTTGTTCTGTCTTGGTATGGTATAATATCTCTAGCAACCTTTTAAACTAGAAGGCCCTACAGAACATATTCTACCTTGTGTTTATCATAGAATCAAGACTAGTAAGAGGCGAAAAATAGATTTTACAACAAGAATTGGAATTTCAAGGCTTGGATTGAAGTTGAAATGCAAGAAAAAGAGTTTTTGAGTTCTTCACTTCGTTCTTTATTTTAGGTGATGTCGTTTTCATGATATTGGGTAAAATTTGTATTTAATAATGCTAGGCTAAACACTTTTTATATATTAGATGAATGATGAAATTTATTGATTGATATTTCTAATCGAGATTTAAGTATTTTAGTTAATTCTTGTGTTCTTGATTAAATATGCATAATTATTTCATTTTTTGAATGTTTGATCACCATTAAGATAATTTGTTTCTTATTGTAGTGTTGGAAGATTCACAATAGGTTAGAACATTGCATATTTGAAATATGGAAAATAGATGTCAAGAAAACATTTATGGTTTGTGCAATCTAGATTGATAATCGCGTGACTGAATGCATCTCTTTGCATATGAATTCAAACTAGGTATATAATTGGGTCATGATTGTGATATGTTTAATTTATCTTGAAAAATAATGTCAAATATTAAAGGATTATTGATTGTCACGAACAAATGAAGAACACTAACTTACATGAGTCGAGAATTGGAAATAGAGATTAATAGGTAGATTTTGAAATCCAATATATTCATCTCATTATTTGATAAAAAACAATCTTTGGCATAATTCATAGCATAAAATAGGATAATTACAAACCACTCGAACTCATTTGTGTTACATTGATCAAATTTGATAGTATCTAGTATACTATAGTTGAACGTTATTTCTCGTGGGACGATACACATAACTCACTATGTATTATTTATCAACGATCTCGTAGGCTTGCGGGATTTTCTATAACACACCACATCCTTTCCATATAGACTCGAAGCTCTTCATACCAGACGGGGAAAGTATTCAATGTTTCAGTAGTGGCTGTGTGATTGGTGACTTAGCTGTAAGTTGTCTAAAAGTTATGGTCAAAATACATTACAAGAGGAATCGGTCAACTTAACCCTTTCGCGGGTGAGCTTCAAGGATCTTACTTACTAATTATTTATGCATGGATGCTAGAAAGAAGCGACTCATTCCTTCCTTTTTGAGGGAATTAGAGGTTCAAAAGGCAAACTATGTTGTAAGGACACTGCCATTTTCAACTTAATTTGTTAACGGGCAAGATATGCTTACATAACTTTTTCTTCTTCTAGATAATAAAGAAAGAGGTAAATCATGAATAAATGTCTTAATATGCTGAACAAATAACTTTTTTTCTCTTGGACACTACATAACATCCAATCTTCACCCTAAGTGGACATTTCATATGTTCTTCCTAACGATAGATGCATTAATTTACTTTTAACAAGACATTTCTGCATGTGTTAGGAATTGCACGTGAGAGATTGTTTTAGTGAAAATCTTTCATGTGTTCCATGGCACTTCAAGACAAAAGAGCACATAAAATGGAAGTTGATATGATCTGGGATGATCTGAAAGCTACATGGAATTTGATGATTGACGGAAAGTGGTTAACGGCAAGTTCGAGTCTTCAAGGGGTTAATAAAAGTCATACAAATGCATGCTCAGGAAACGGGGCACATGGGTTTGAAGAAAACATGTCAAAGTATAAGTTTCATGTTGGGCTCAGAAGAAGAAACCAAATGGATCAACTCGGTTCAAGCAGCAAACGAGCAGCATGGATGAAAACGGGCATAACTTTCAGCTCGGTTGTCGGATTATCTCCCATGAGTACATTTCAGAAACGAAACGAAACGAAATTATGCACTAGGAAAAAGAGGAATTAAAATTAATAACATGCAACCGTATGGCAGAAAATCGATGCGAAAAAATTTCCTTTTTCGCGAATTTCCTTGTTAGACTAGAATTCTATTCTCTTTCCAATTTTACAATATTTTGTAACATAATTACGTTTTTACCAAGTTTTCTAGTATTGAGTATAAATAGGAGATTATTTCATTGTAAAAAAGACTTTTGATAATGAATTAACGAGATTTTTCTCTCACTTGGTTCTT
>CAIGRQ010087802.1:0-10807 GCA_903798375.1 Fraxinus sp. D2006-0159
TTTGAATGAAATGGGTATTTATAGACACAAAAGAAAAAAAAAACGTGGAGGACCACTGAATAAATTCAGTGACCGTTCTGGTCACTGAATTTTTATTTATTTATTTATTTATTTATTTTTATTGTGGACGAGCCACGAGCCGCTCGGCTTGTGGCTCGTCCACTTTTTATTTATTTATTTACTTCTTTCAACACGCCCATTCTGAGCGAGTGTATACGGGCAAGAGAGTTGATGGTGAATACTCAAGGTGCTAAGATGTGCTTTGAAGCGATTGCTTGTAAACTCGGCACCACCAGCACTTTGAAAATTTTTGATACGGGTGGAGTGTTGATTTTCCACAAGTTGTTGAAAGTGAATAAAGATATCAAAAAATTCAGATTTTAATTTCATAGGATAAAGCCAAGTGAAACGGGAATAATCATCAATGAATAGTACATAGTAAGTGAATCCCGAATTTGACTTGACTGGGTAAGGACCCCAAATATCGCAATGAATAAAATGCAACACATTAGACAATCGACGATCATTACGAGAATAGGGCAAGCGATGATTCTTTGCAATTTGACACGTGTAACATAATGTAGGAAAAGGTAATAAAGAGGTAAGATAAAGATGATCGTTTTTATTTAAAGAGGAAATAATAGAATGGTTTACATGACCAAGACGAGCATGCCATAAGTCATACGAGGCATGTAAAGTTCTATTTTTAAGAAGGAAAAATAAAAGCGAAATGTCCGCGCTCCAGCACATATAAGCTGCCATCTCTCTTACCGGTTGCCACCACCCTTACCGCTTGACGATTCTGGATAGAAAAATGATTATTAGTAAATGTAACAGAAAGAGGGAAATCGGATGTTAATTTACTAATGGACAAGATATTTCTTGTTAGACGAGGAACGACTAAAACATCTAATAAGTCAAGTGTTGGGATAGGAGAGATGGTACTAGTGTGGGTAATGGGTAGGGAAGCACCATTCCCTACAATTATTTGCTCCTTACCCATATAATTAATGGCCTGATCCAATTGGGAGGGATTTGGTGTCATGTGGACCGATGCTCCTGTATCCAGGTACCAATCACTGGGCTCGGGTCCATTAACAGAACATGAGGCATTAAAAGCCTCTGCTAGGTGGGCTGTATTACCCGCATTGTCTCTGCTTCCTCCCCGTTCATACCGTTGGTTGCACTTGTCGGCATAGTTGCCTTCTTGCCGACAAATTTGACAACGTGGTGGACGACGTCCCTGCTCGAAATTGGGACGCCCATTACCGCGGGTGGAAGTGAAGTTGCATCCCTATTGTTGGCGGTTTCAGTGCTTGAAAATTGGGCGATTGGGGCCATGATTGGTGGCTATAAAGGTGGAAATAGGAGGACCATGGGATTCAAGAGATTGCTGGAAGATCTCGAAACTTTTGGCCTTGGAGACCAAATCGGAGAAGGAGGGTAGAGGCGTTTGGGCCATTTGGGCAGTGGAGAAACTCGTGAATTCCGAACCTAATCCTCGGAGGAACCAGTAAGATTTATCAGTGTCGTCAACGGGTTTTCCAATGGCATGAAGTTGATCGCAAATGGCTTTGAACGATCTTGCATATTCAGGTACTGATCGAGTCCTACGTTTCATCAATTGGAGGTCGTCCTTAAGACGAATTTCTCTGGCTTTTGATCGATGACTGAAGGTGTTTTCAAGTGTTAACCAAACTTCACGTGAGGTGGAGAGGCCCACAACTTCGGCCATGGCCTCTTCGGTGAGAGAGGAGAGAAGGAGACTCAAGAGAAGCTGGTCCGTGTTCTTCCATGCCGATGTTTGACGTTTGGCGTCTTAGAGCCTTCAGGATCAAAAAGTGGGGGTGGCTGTAGAGTGCCATCCACATGGCCGAGTACGTCTTGACTTTCCAGTCGAGGGAGAAGCTGTCTCTTCCATAGGAGGTAATTGGACGATGATAGTTTTATGGTTACCATGTGAATCATGGTATTGAATGGAAGAAGGGTGGATGAGGTGTTTTCGGAAGCCATTGAAACGAATGGATCTATGGAGGTTAATCCAAGCAAAGCTCTGATACCATGAAAGAGTTTGAATTCACCACACTTTAATCATTGTGAGTACATCATTTATATATAGTTACAGAGTGAAGTTATATATGGTAATTACAGTAAAAATGGAAATAAGAAAACTGTACAATTAGTCTCCTAAGATCAAGGTAATGTATCCTTGACAGCTGGTAGAATCAGGTGCTTAGATACAGAGAGAGAAGCTCTTCTCAAGTTCAAAGACTAGCTTGTCGATGAATATGGCCTACTCTCTTCTTGTGGAGCGACCGAAGATAAGAAGGATTGTTGCCAATGGAGAGTCGTCCATTGTCAAAATGAAACTAATAACGTAGTTAAGGTTGATCTTCATGGCTCAGTTGATGGTCCTATGCTGCTAAGAGGTAATATTAGCCCCTACACAGATTACAACAATTTCAATTTCGGCCGAATTCCAACATTATTGGCTCTCTACACAGATTACAACGTCTTGATCTTTCCCATTCTAATTTTAGCGGGCCAATCCCATATCATTTTGGCAACCTTTCTGAATTGCAAACGCTTGCTGTTCACTCAGATAATGGGCTGATAACTAGCACAAACCTCGATTGGCTTTCTCAATTTCAATCATTAAGAAGCCTTGACCTGAGTTATGTTAACCCCACAGAGGCAACCAATTGGCTGGAATCAATAACTAAACTAAGTTCACTTGAAGTGCTAGACTTGGCAAGATGTTGGTTACCAGTAGTCAATCCTCTATCACCTCACATGATCAATGCTTCTAAGTCTCTTTATATCATTTATCTTGCGGGTAATGAGCTATCCTCTTCAGTATTCTCTTGGTTGTTTACCTTCAGTAGTGGCCTAAGTCACATTGATCTCAGTCACAACAATTTACAAGGTCCCATTCCTGATGCTATTGGGAATATCATTTCCCTTGCGTCTCTTCATCTCTCTGGAAATCAACTCGAAGGTGGCATTCCTATATCATTTGGGGATCTGAGTAGATTAAGGGAACTAGATTTGTCTGATAACCATCTTAGTGGGATTCTGACCGAAAAAATTGGAAGTCTTTCCAAACTCGAGCTTTTGGATCTTAGTTCAAACCACATCGAAGACAATATCACTGAAGCTCATTTCTTTAATCTCTCCCAGTTACATACACTAGATTTGTCTTCCAACCCACACATCTCTTTCAATTTCAACTCTGGATGGATTCCTCCTTTTCAGTTAAGAGATCTATTGCTGGGGGGTTGCAAAGTAGGGCCACATTTTCCGGCATGGCTTAGAACACAAAAGGAATTAAGTGGACTTGATCTCTCCAATACTGAAATTGACGACAACTTGCCTAGTTGGTTTTGGGATCTATGTCCCAAATTAATTGGTTTGAACTTATCCCATAACAACATTCATGGCGTCCTTCCTGATTTATCGTCAAAGTTCTCCAATTTTAATTACATAGATTTGAGTTTTAATCATTTTAGCGGCTCACTACCTATTTTGCCTCCTAATGGATTTATACTCGATCTATCAAGTAACGAATTCTCGGGATCCATCACTGGTTATTGCAATATAACTGATTGGGAATTTCTTGACCTCTCGAACAACTTATTGTCGGGACAACTTTCAGATTGTTTTGCAAATCAATCAAACTTGATTTTTCTTAGTTTGGCACATAATTATTTCCATGGTAATATCCCTTCGTTAAATATCTCTCATTCGGTGCATTTACAGAATAACAGTTTTACTGGAGAAATTCCAAAATCATGGAGGGATTGTACATCTTTACGTTTCATTGATCTTTCAATAAATAAGCTGTCTGGTAAAATACCAACGTGGGTAGGAGATTGTTTTCCAGATTTGGTCCTTCTAAGTCTACGGTCCAACGAGTTCTTTGGAACTATTCCTCCAAGCTTGTGTAGTTTAGCACATATACAAGTGATAGACTTTTCTTTGAACAATATTTCTGGTGCTATACCAAAATGCCTAAACAATCTCACTGCTATGATCCAAGAAACCGATTCTAACTCACAACCATTTTATGTTCCTATAATTTCTCTTCCCTTTGAGACTGCAAATATAATATGGAAAGGGAAAGAGGCAGAGTACATGAGAACTCTTAATCTTGTGAAAATCATTGATCTTTCTAGCAATAATTTAGAAGGTGAAATTCCTTCTGAAATTATGAGTATTGTAAGTCTAGTTGGGTTGAACCTTTCAAGAAACGACCTAAGCGGATTCATTCCTCCAAAGGTCGGACAATTGAAGTCTTTAAATTTTCTCGATTTATCAAGAAACCACCTTTCCGGTGAGATTCCTATCGATTTCTCAATTGGACGGGCTTGGAGTGTTAGATTTGTCGTATAACAACTTGTCAGGCAGGATTCCATGGAGGAATCATTTACAAACTTTCGACGCTTCAGCTTACGCGGGGAATTCTGGCCTTTGTGGCCCTCCACTTACAAAAACATGCCCAATTGATGAAGTTCCTCAAGATCAAGAGGACGACCAGCTTATCAGTGAAGAATTTTACATTAGTATCGCACTTGGTTTCATTTTCGGATTTCTGGGAATGTGTGGAATTTTACTGCTCAATAATTCATTTAAGATTTAGTAACACTTTGATGCAATGGGATGAAGATGAATTAATATTTTTTAATACAACTTGAACTTGAATTAATATTTTTGAATTAATATTTTTTAATTGCTAGTTAAACAAGCCATATTAATACAACTTGAACTTGAATTATTCCAATATAAAATATTAAAAATGTTATGAGACGAAAGATTTATAAAATCTTTTGTAAAGATCCCGATCTTCCTAGTGATATGTTAGACCATTCGGTGTTGCCAAGAAATAGTTCCTTTACACGAGTAAGAGACCAATGTATTTTCATGGGTGATTATTAGCAGGTATTTCAGCAGTTAATGGGGGAACGAGTTTTTTTCTGACAGGTATTTCGGCAAATAATGGTGGGGGGAGTTTTTTCCCGACGCAGTCGCTCATGCGGCCGATGTTAGTTATGCCACAATCTATAAAGCAGGGTACTGCATCTTTCATTAAACACTCAATGCAGCAGGCCAATACATCACTCCCACAAGTCACCAGGCACTGCTGGTTTGGCACGCACTTCTTAGGCTGAGGATAACGAGTCTTTCGTCCACGATCAAGGCTCTGTCCTCGTCCCCGAAGACGCGCCCGCACGATATTGCTACCAATACAACTATGATCATGCTTGCTACTAACTTGTTACCAGGTAAACCCATAATATTTATGATGCCTAATTTCTGAATACCAACCTTTAGCTATGTTTATATGCTTACCATTGTATTTCCGTTTTGAAACATCTCCTTCCTCATGCAGCTTACATGATTACTATGGATGTTGCCTGCACACGTCCAAAGAAAACGTCACGTGTCAAAATTGCAATAAAGTTATTAGCTACATATACTATGTATGTTGAATTATTAAGCTTAACCGAAATGGGAACACAAAGATAGGTACTATACTTGCTTCAATCCTGCAAGAAATTATATGGCAAGAGATCATTGTATTTTGCCGGAATTTACTTTAAATCTGTAAACAAGGAAATATATAAAATGAAACTTGAAGACTTTATACTAGTCTAATTCTTTCACTTACATGTTGCCGATTTTTCAAACCATTTATTTTCTTCATTTACTTATTTATGTATGCTATCGTATTGCACATCGATAATACTAGAGGGTACAATTCTCAATATAATATTATGATACCATCACCTTAAAAGTTAAAATGAACAATCATTGGTTTCCAATTAATCCAGTTTGAGTTAGCTAAAAATTTATAAATTTAAGTCAAAATCAGTAATTAATTTTAATTACATATTTCTTGAATGAGGTATCAACAACTTTTATCAACTTTGCAATAATATATCTCATCAATTTTTATCAAAATATAACTAAAAATATGATTTTAGGCTGAGCAAAACAAAACGAGTACTAAAATGGAGCCCATCACTAACTTTTAAAAACTCGTATGTCCAAATGGAAAACCATTATTACTTGTATTTAAAATTATAATAAAAAAATATGAGAAACCAAAAAAAAAAAATAATAATAATAATAATAAAAAATATATATATAGAAAAAGAAAAATCTAATATTGAAATGGAGTTTTTAAATCTTGAGAATGGGTGCTCGGGATTACAATAAAAGGCAAGAAATGTATTTGTTGTTGCAATTTCCTCTGTGATTGGTTCCTTCTTTACAAGTTTTAACTTGAACTCAGATGTTATCTATTTGTATTTTGTGCCATAAATTGTTGAAGCCCAACTCTTTTGACCCTTTGGTCTTGATTCTCCATACTGGATTGATAGAAGCTCTGTTTTTTGCTTTATTTAAAATAAAGATTTTCTATTCTTCGTACGAATTCATATATATATTTTGCTAAATGTGACAACGTTTACATTTCCCATTTTACATTATTGAGCCAGGGTGTCTATGTAGATTTAAAGGATTCCACAAGCTTTTCAATGAAATTTTTGGGTTGGCTTATGCTAAATTATATGCTCCAAACATGCATCTTATTTTGGTTGTTGTCAATAAAGGTGGATCCATATTGAAAGTAATTTACATATTTGCTACTTATTTTTAAGCATAAACCACCCAAACATACTCTATGAAAAAAGCGATGTGCTAAAAAGTTACTTGAGCTAACATCTTCGATATACACAAATAAAAAACTTCTTTATTTATCTATTCATGCAAAAAATTTATGTTACTAATATTGGTTCTGTCATACAAATAAGATAAACTTCCTTATTGTGATTTGACTAACCACACTGTTTTATTATAGAGATCCAGAGTCTAAAATTTGCAACAAAAAATGTAAAAATAAAAAAAGCACTTATTTTTAAATTTTAATTTCAACTACCAATGAATTATTTTATGTCTGTTCATAACTCCAAAATTTATTTTATTTCTACCCAAAATGGTGGTTAATAAAAGTAGAAAACAACATAAACAACGACTTGAGAAGCAGACTCTCATGCAGGCTCTTCAGCCACTAAATGGACAACCTGATTCAAGTTGTAAACAAAGTCCATGAATATCATACTGTAGTAAAGGTGAGAACACCAAAATAAAAACAACCAAATGATGGGAAGGAAATTAATTATACTTGCCATTTAGCCTTGAATCTTCTCGCGTATATTGTCATTGTCACACATATCCAGTCTCCAGTGTTTATCCAGAAGTTGAAGTAGGCGTTTCTCCAAGAATGCTTGAGGTACAGGGTACCAACAATTGCGCAGAATCCAGTTATGAAACCAAATGCCATACAAATATAAAACTGATGATCTTCTTCAACACTGTTGCCATTGCCATGATCAGTCACGAAAGGGCCACGAGAGTCTCCTGGACACTCTACTTTAGGAAGCCCACAGAGTTTGTTGTTCCCAGCATTAGCAGAGGAGTTGAAGTAGTTGAGTGCTTAATGGAATCTTCCCTGTCAAATTATTGTATGATAAGTCCAAAACGCTGAGAAAATGTAAAAGAGCAAGGCTGTTCGGAATCTCCCCAGAAAGTTGGTTTCTAGACAAGTCAAGCCATTCCAACATCTCCATTTGACCAATGTTTGAAATGATATTTCTTATCAAGTGGTTTCTTGATAAGTTCAAGAAAACTAAATCTCTCATATCAGAAAATTGTAGAGGAATAGTTCCAACTAACTTATTGCTAGAAAGATCAATGCCTTTTACAAGTCCTAGTTTTCCATGTTCTGTCCCTTGTCCTTTTCATTGAACTAAGATACTATCAAAGTATCTATGGAGCGTAAAAGCATTTGAACTGTATAGGTCATCAGAAACTATAACTTCGGTGCTTTCAGTTGAACAATTTCGTTGAATCAAAGAAGTAAAATTGTTTAAACATTGCAGAATTTTTCCTGATATGGTATTTTTAGAAAGGTCCAAGATTTGAATATTGGTAAGGTGGAAAATTGTTGGAGGTATGTTTCCATGAAATTTATTTGTGAAGAAATACGTGTGGCACAATGATGGCTTTTTTAATCTGTCGACTGGATTATTATTTGGGTGCTTTGACCGGGTGTTTGTTCTTGAGGTTGTTGAGTTTGTTTTTCTGGAACAATCTCTTGATTGTGTATAGGGATTTTATAATATTGCCTTGATCCAAAATCGTTTCTTGAACAAGATTTAGAGCAAGAATTTGTCTCTGGTCCTCCTGATTATTGTCAATTGCAACAAAAGAAATATATACATATTCTTAATTCTTCCTCCAAGACAAAATCCATAACCTTATAACCTTATCTCCCCCGTAAACTCTACATCATCAAAAATTCAGACATTTTCTATTTCGAAAATTAACCTAATAATGGGTTTTTTTAAAAAAAAAAATTGTAGCCCCTTAACAATTGCTTTAGTTGGAACTTTATTGGGAATTTAAGCTGCAGTCTTTAATGTTTCAACCTAAAAAGATTCTTATGTACTGTGTGGTGATTGCACATTCCTATAGGAATTTAGCAAAAAACACTGAACATTTTTCTCCAGATTCGTCATATCTATCATAGTATTCACGACTATGGTAGAGTTGTTTTCCAACCTCAGCCTGGTATGTCTTGAACATGTCCAGTGTTTGAAATTTCTCATAGACGAGATATATGTAGCCACAGTGAGAAAACTTCATCTATGAACATAATAAATTATTGTTAATCATTCCAAGAAATCGAATTGAATGGCTCACAGATATCCATATGAGTTAATTCTAAGAAGTTCGAAGTCTTTTTGACACCTAATCTCTTTATGTTTGTTTGTTTTCCCTTAATGTAATAATATAAACACTTAATTCTAAAAAATTAAAGGAATCAAGAATTCTTCTGATACAAGATTTTTCATTCTCTTTTGAGATATGTTACCTAACTTATGGTATCATAAAAAAAGCAAAATTCTCATTGGTTAATTTATGTTTAATACCATGTGAATTCACATGCAATGTTTCTTTATAAGAGACAAGCCTATTAAGCAAATATAGGTTATCGTAACCGGATAAAGAATTGGTACTCACAATATTTGAACTAAGAAAAAGATCAAGCTGAATATTTTTAATTAAACAAGAGTAACCAAATTTGTACAATATAGAAATAGAAACCAAATCTCGTCTAAAAGACGATACCACAAATATCTTTTTCATATTCAAATCATAACCAGACTTTAATATTAACCTAAAAGTCCATATATCTTCAATCTTAACTGACTTTCTATTACCCCCACATAGATGAATCTTTTAGCATCAATTGACTTTTGCCTGTTCAGGCAACCTCCCATAAACACACTTATGTGAGTGGTAGCACCATAATTTTATCCACTAAGTATGTCTAAGTATTGAAACTAAATTAACATAAAAACAAACCAAAGTGAGAAGTATACTTTTCTTCACACGCCAAACGTGGTATTTAGTACAATTTCTTTTTATGTATTCCAGATTTTCACAAAAGTAACAGCCAAATTTATCATTTTCAGGCTTCCATTGTTTATATTGAGGCTTTCGCTGTTTATATTGAATTGAACCAGATGCAACTTTCTTATTGTTTATAAATTGTCCTTAAAGGTACGTGCTAAGTGAGTAATATCAGTTTTATCTTGTTTTAGCCTTTTTTTTTCTTACACACAATATTGAATGAGCTCATTAAGTGTCCGATTTCCCTTTGAGCAGCTGTAACTGACCTTAAATTAGTCGAATTGTGCAAGAATAGAAATCAAAACTAAATGCACGAGCAAGTCATCAGACCGCTCAACCTTTAATGCTTTTAGTTTTGAAGTAAGATGAGATATCTCCGTGATATATTTCCTTATGCTTTCTTTACCCTTATACTTTAGTGAAACTAAGTTTTCTAAAAGTGTACTAGTTTCGGTCTTATTGCATTTTGAAAAACATTTTTTTTTTCAAATTCATCAAGAAAATCCTTAGCAGTAGTTACATTACCAAACACAACGTCCCTGAATGCTGCTGGAATTTCATGTTTCATGATCATAAGACTTATGCGATTTGAATGATCTCACTTATCTAAGTTCCATTTTTATTAGCAGAACTTTTATCCGTAAGAGTAGTGAGTTGTTCATTCCTAAATGCAAGGTCTAGATTCATGCCGCCAAGAACGGTAAAAACGTTCTCTTTTCATTCCTTAAACTTTGGTTCTAGCACATGGATTAAATTGATGTTAATAGATATTGTAGAAATTGATGGATTAACTGAATAAAGAACTTAAAACTAATTAACATGTTCACATAGAAATCCGTATTGGACAATCAATAATTTCAAATAATGATGAACCACATAACAAGAGACTGAACACAATATTGATATTTAGTTTTTGGACAGAAATATCAACTTGTAAGTGACACTCGTGGTGTAGTAATCAAATACTGACATTAAATTCGGTCAAATATCAAGCCTATCTTTGGATGGACTGAATGTTCACATAATGGAAAACTTTACATTTGTCACATTTATCACCACGGATGTGTAAATAATTCGGTCAAATATTAACTTTCATTTGGGCCGGTCAATACTCTCATAAATTAAGTACACACAATCTTCCTAATATTCCAAATAAATTAATTTAGGCAAAAGATGTTACTTTGGTAACATATTGTTTCAATTAATCTATTTTAGAAAATTATTAATAGAAAATAAATTTTAGTTCCAGGATTTGAAATTTGATTGCCCCCTTAGTCTTTTAATATTTTGAATTTTAATTTTTCTATCTTTCTTTTGTTTTCACACA